>JAJIBD010009667.1:0-67500 GCA_021461705.1 Cryptotis parvus
CCTCCCCTGGCTGAATCATGAGGGGTTTTTCCTCCCACTATTCATGCTATAATCTGGTCAAACTCTGAAATTAAAACTCACAAAAATGTGGTGTCCACTATCAGTCCCCTTGAGTCATGGGTCATGGGATTTCTGTGGATTTTTTTGTATAATAATTAGAACTTTATTGCTTCATTTTCATCCAGTAGGTCTGTGGGGGAGTGGGGCTACCAGGCTCCAACTGTAACAGGTACACCCATGGGCTTTGGAGAGATGAGACCCCAGCCCCAGGACACAGAGGGGCAGGACAGAGCATGTCCCTCTGCCCGGAAGTGTGGAGAGAGGGGAGAAGACCCCCTCTAAGCCTGTCCTGTGGGGGCAAGGAGAGGGTGCTGGTGGAGATAGAGAACAGACCAAAGAAACTGAACTCAGGCCACGTCTGTGTATTAGTGTGTGTGTGTGCATGTGTGTATATGTGTATGCATGAGTGTATGAGTGGGTCATGTGCGTGGCATGTGGGTAATGCTGGTGGCTGAGAGGCTGGGGGTGAGAGCAGCGGATCTGTTGTTGTTTTTAACAGGAGAAGGAGGATGTCATTTTATTAGGATCTTGGAATATGCATATCAGTTCTGGGCTGCCATTGAGGGCAGTTTCAGCACCCTTCATGAATCCTGAGGTCATCCCAGATCCTTTGCACTAACAACATCTCCTAGAAGGCGTCTTGCTCTACCAGTATTTTGGTCCAGTTTTGGTGGTTATGAGCTATGTTGGGTGTACTGTTATTGTATACATTTCCAAGACCTGCAGCTGCCTCTTGGAAGGGAGCCGGTGAGGGCCACCCAGGTCCAGATCCCTAGCAGAACACCACTTGTCACTGAGGCTTGAATCCATTGCTACTACCCCATCACTCTCCACATTGTTAATGACGGGGGTATAGGCAAGGTCTCAAGAGAATGTGTCTGATTTCCCAAACAGCAACTGCCATTCTG
The DNA here is from genome assembly GCA_021461705.1 of Cryptotis parvus. NCBI lineage: Eukaryota > Metazoa > Chordata > Mammalia > Eulipotyphla > Soricidae > Cryptotis > Cryptotis parvus. Next base: position 969 of record JAJIBD010009667.1, read on the forward strand.
TATAGCTGATCAGGTTCAGGATCGTCTCCCAGCCAGCATGTTTCCAGTGTGAGCAGATTCCAAGAGCTTCTCTTCAAAGGTTGCTTGTGTCCCTGCTCACGAAGGAACTTCAGGATATTAATCATGAGACCTCGTAGCTTACAACCTCCCACACTTGAATTCGGCCTGTGGGGTCTTGGCCCCTAGGTATCCTTATCTTGTTATTTTCGCTTGTATTGATTACAGTATACTTGGTACCATCCTTCTGGGGCCCAAGCTTAGCACTGAGGGTGACAGAATTAAGAATAGGGTGACAGGGATGTAAAACTGAGGCACAGGGCAGATGGAATGGGACCCTGTGTCACCTGGACAGCTACGCACAACAAGAGGGAGCCCAAAGTACTGTCAGGCCACAGCGGTGAGGAGGTCTGGCAGGTTCAGTTTATCACCATTATTTCCCCTACCTACACCTTTTATCTCCAGACTTATCTTCACATTACCTCCAGTTCCTTCCACAGTACCTTCACAGTACCTCCAGAGGAACCCCCACACCATGAGGGCTGTCATTTTCCACATCCAGAATCCCCAGCTCGTCAGACCTCCACCCAGCAGAAGAGCTGATCACAAGCCCGGCTTGTGATCAGCCTGGTTCATCAATAAATGCACGAGATGAGAGGCAACTACAAGAGTATCCTACCCACACGGCAGAGCCTGGCAAGCTACCCATGTCGTAGTTGATTTCCCAAATAACAGTAACAATTATAGACCTCATTCCCATGACCTGATGGAATGGTTTGAGGGTCTTTATGTTCCTGGAGCAAGCAGATGCCCTTGGGCTACACTAGCATGTGACAGGATGTATGGAGATGTTACTAGTGCCCGCTTAAGCAAATCAATGAACAGGAAGACAAGTGATACAAGTGAAGTGATACCTCCAGTTATGTGTCAGTTTCAGGACATGCATTCCTGTACATACATATCCTGGGATGGGAACCCATAGAGGGTGGTCTTGTTTTGGTTTTGGGTTTTTTTTCTGCACATGGATTTCTGCTTCAATAATTTGTACTCACCTGTGAACCCTCTCCAGTTTGGAAGGCAAATGTCTCCATTTCTCTTACAGAGCTAAGCTGTGAATTTTCCAGTTTGTTCAAATGTTCTCTCATTGTTAGGACAGGGTGTGGACTGGCAAACTAGGGAAACCACATTTTCATCTTGAATGGGTTTATAGGAGCTGGTATTTAGAAAATCAGTCCTTTGTGGCATGACTTACAAATATTCTTTTTCCCAGTTGGTTATTTGACTTTACCTATGGATTTTTTGGGTTTTTTTTTTAATTGGCTTTTGGGTCACACCCAGAAATGTTCAGGGTTACTCCTGGTTCTGCACTCAGGAATTACTCCTGGCGGTGTGAGGGAGACCATATGGGATGCCAGAGATCGAACCCAGGTCCACAGCATGCAAGGCAAATGCCCTCTCCGCTGTAGTATTGTTCTGGTGCCTGTCTATGATTTTTGCCATGCAACTATATTACTTATAGGAGTTAGCACTGTGTTGCGTGTTAAGCAAACTAGGAAGAGTAAGACTCACATTTTCTTCTTTTTCTGTATTACCGTCCACAGACAGTACATCAGACGTGGTCAGAGGTCTGGACTCCAGGTTTGAGTCTAATAAAGGAACAATAAGGTCTGTGGCTGCCAAATACACAGCAGCCCCTACAATATACAGCTGATGGCAGGCTCAGTGGAAGAAGAAATGGCTCACCCAGCTCTGAAGATTCCTTCCCCCTCTCTTCCCTCTATAAAAAACATTTCCTAACTTTAGCTTCATGACATCAGACTCTTGCCCACCTCCTGATTCCATCAAGTGGGGTGTGCATCCAGATTTTGTTATTATTTTTTTGAGAGGGTGACACCTGGCAGTGCTCAGTGGTCACTCAGCCCTGGCAGTCAGCACTTGGGGGACTATATGCAGAAATAAGGATGGAATCTCCATTGGTTACACTGCAAGGCAAGTGCCTTAACCCTTTTTACTATAGTTCCCGTTCCTGAAGTATCACCTTAAGGCTCATGGATTTAAATCTTTATTTATTTGGCTTCTGGGCCACAGCTGGCTGTGCTAAGAGGATCACTCCTAGTAGTACTCAGGGGACCAGATGGGGTGCCAGGGATTGAACTTGGGCCAGATGTGTGCAAGGCATATGCCCTGCCCATTGTACTATCTATCCAAACCCTTAGCTGATGTATTTTAATCCTTTGTAACTAGAAATACTCAGCAAAAGACCCCGTCCTTAGCAAGATACTCTTCACGATGAATCCTGAGTCCTTTCTAGAAACATTCACTGGTCTTTGAGAACTTGCCTGACATCTGGCATGACACTACCTTTTAGGCTCATTTTGAACTCATTTCTCCAGAAGGTCCTTAAATTATTGGGAGATCAGAGTCTGGGATAAACTGCCTCATTTTATGTGGAAAGAGTTACCACATTTCCAGGCTTACCTGCAAGGAAATTGGGACATGGGTGCTTCTTGCCTAACAACAACACTGATGCTCTGATTACGGCTTAGTTATAAAGCAGGAACGATGCTTGTGTTTCCCTAAGATTTCAATTTGCTTCTTTTAATTGAAAGCACTGACTTTTCCTTTCTCTACATATTAACCAAAAGGGGCTTTAAATAAATCCTGATGTCAGGAAACATCCCTAGGAACTGGTCTAGACAGTGATATTTTTTTGGGGGTGGGGCAAAAAAAATCTTTGTGTTTGGGAGTTGCTCCTGGGAGTGCCCAGTGGACCATGCAGTGTCAAACATCAAAGGCCAGGTCTGACACACTCAAGGCAAGTGCTCCACCACTGATCTGAGCCACATGCCAGGCCCATAGTGTGAAGCCACACTGGATGGAGTCCAACTCAGGCAGCAAGGAACATTCTGCAAATAAGAGGGTACATACCTGCTTGTGCTTTACCACATAGCAGGAATCTCTAAACAATACAGCTGTCGTATTAAACCTTGATGCAAATTGTTTCTTGCTGAGCACTCCAATGGGAATTTGTACAAGTGACGTCCCTCCTAACCCTCAGACTGTTTTAATCCAAGATGATAGTTGTATCAGTCCCCGTCAGCACTCTTTGTGCGTTAAAATGTTTACTCCACAAGAAAGTCTTTTTCTGGTGAAACCCCTCTCATCCTTCGGTCTAAAGAAAGGTTTGGTTTTAGATGCCTTGTGGTTTTAAAATATTACCTTTAAAACATAACACAGAGACCGGAGCGATAGAACAGCGGGTAGGGTGTTTGCCTTGCATGCGGTCAACCCAAATTCGATCTCTCGCATCCCATATGGTCCCCCAAGCACTGCCAGGAGTAATTCCTGAGTGCAGAGCCAGGAGTAACCCCTGAGAATTGCTGGGTGTGACCCCCAAAATCCCAAAAATCGGATAACACTGGTTTACAATCCTGTGTATATCAAAGCTACTGAAATCTTCAAGTTCAAGGTTTGAAGATTAATGCCCTTGATTTAAAGAATTCTGCAAATTAGATTATTGCTTCTTAGAGTATAATCTATGGCCCAGTGGGATATCAAGATCACTTATAGCCTGTTGGAAGTGCAGAAACATCAGCCTCACCCCAATTCTGATAATTGCAGACCTTTCAACATACTCAACACAAAAGCTTTTTTGTCCGTACAGCCACCCACAGTCTTGAACAACTCTAGCATAGCTTCTAGATGCTCAAGGCTACAGAGACGATGACTCAGTCACCTCAGTCCCAGCCCCACACAGCTCAAGGCTATGAAGGAAATTTCCATTGATTCCAGTCAAAAGTTGATACAAAGCCTCTTATCTCCCTTTGTTTAGAACATTTGCTTTGGTTAAAAACAACACATTGTACATTCTATTTCTCTGAATTATTTTGGGGACCACACAACCATTCCTTCTTGGGTTGAGGCCACTTCTGGCACTGTTGGGGTCAAGAAGAGGAAGACAAGGGTTGCCAGGGATCAAACTCAAGACATTCACATGCAAGACTTGACCACTTGAGTCATGTCCCGGCCCTATTAATCCGTTCTTGTCCCTTAGGAGCAACACACACACACACACACACACACACACACACACACAGAGCCCCTATTAATCCATTCTTATCCCTTAGGAGCAACACACACACACACACACCTTAGCACACACACACACACACACACACACACACACCACTGGAGGATGGAATCTGCTCAATAAAGTGGCAGGTACAATTTCCTGCCTTACAACTTTCCTGAAAGGTGAGTGTAGTGAACCCCATACATTTTAGAGATCACTGTATCACTGTCTTCCCATTTGTCGATTTGCTCAAGCGGGCACCAGTAACATCTCCATATGATTTGTCTCATGCTAGTAGGGCCCAAGGGCACCTGCTTGCTCCAGGAACATAAAGAGCCTCAAACCATTCCATCAGGTCATGGGAATGAGGTCTAAAATTGTTATTGGTATTTGGCATATCAAATACATTTTAGAGATAAAACCCCAAAACAATAAAATTCCATAATATCATAAACTAATGCCCCATTAATGTGAAAAAAATAGGGATGGGGACAGTTTGAGAAAATTGACAATGGTAATATTAATGACAAGATGTATCGTTTCACTGTCGCCTTGTAATGCTTAGCCCTGAAGGACACACGCAGGAGACCCCCGTCACTGCAGAGAGCCATGAGTCAAGTTCTGCTCAGGGCTCCTGAGCTCATCACAGGCCTGGGTCTCCCTTCACCCCAAGACACCACATGGGTCGGAGTGGGGAGATGGCCCAGGGAGTCAGGGCTGAAACCCAGTGAAGGCGCTCATGAAAAGCAGCCACGAGGCAAGAGCCGCACCATCTCTCCTTTGTGTCAACGTTCAGTTTCAGTGTCTTCTGGGAAGCAAAGAATTCTCACCTGAGCTTGGCTGGGTCGCCAGAGTCCCAGAGACCACAGTCCTGGTCAGACACAGCCATGCTAATGGCTGCTCACATACCGAAGAGCCTTTTCTCCAGGTCTGCAGAAGCCCAGCCCTTCCTGGGCTGGCGCCACCACCAGCCATCAACCTACTGTATGACGCCAGACCCAGCCTAGACTCAGTCCCAAATGGCCTTTCTTAACTGCCCACTCAGTTCTGGCATTGCACTTCTCCAGCGCCTCCTCCAACCTCAGGTCTCAGTCTTGCTTTCCTGAGTGGACACTGACCCCCTCTTCCTGGATGCCTCTGCACTACCATTCCTGCCCACCCAAGGGCTACAAACGGAGGAACTACCCCCTTGCGCCCTTACAGCAGACACACAGAGAACACTGAATTTTTAACATTCCGTGCCCTAGGCACCAATGACTTAAAGCAAGCCATCACTGTGGTAAATATTTTTTATTGCAAGTTTTATCATAAAAACTTGTATTTACAGGCAATTTCTGAGGCATCATTTAATTGGAGCATGATATGATCATTTTCCTAGAAAAACCCCGGGGAGACAAGGAAATAGAGGTTTCACTTTATAATTGACCATCATCAAAGTAATCAAGTGGAGATCAGTTCCTTTATACCAGTATTACTTCAACATCATAGAACAAGTTAGTCATAGAAAACTTACAAGTAAGTAAACTTACATCCTTAATCTTCAAAGTCAATCATTAAGCTTTCTCAGATTTCTGGAGATATGAAAATAAACTCGTTTCAAATAATAGCACTCAAACACCATGTATGTTTGTAATGAGAGGCAACACTCAACTTTATGCCGTATTTTTCAGGTTTTAGCTGTAATAACCCGCACAAGCTTTTCAGATCTTCATCAGTCTTGTTTGGGGGCTACTGTGCCATGCTGGGCGCCTAAACAGATACAACGGGTCAATGATGCCTGATGAGACTATGGTCTAGGTAGGTCTCTACCGCTTTAGTGCTGAGAGCAGAAGTCTCCTGAAGCCACTAAGTGCCAGTGCTTATCCCTGAGCGGGGCCATTCACTCCTCACTTATTCTCCGAGGAGGCTGAAGAAGTGTGTAATTTGATCTTCTTAGCAGCTTCTAGAACAGAAGTGACGTTTACCTTGTCTCCAAATCTCCTTCTCTCGGTGCTCAAGGAGAACGCCCTACAAGAGGAAACCAGGGGCACATCAGGCTCTCTTCTGAGTCACACCAACTCCCCCAAGGCCCAGCTCAGGTCCTCTTGGCCCCCCAAGGCCCAGCTCGGGTCCTCTGGGGGAAGGTGGCACACCACAGTTGGGCCTGTGTAAGGGGCACTTAGGGAGAAGTCAGGTGTCATTAAACACAACAGGGTGATCCATACCGAAGGCTTTGGAGCTGCTAAAAGCCTGGAGGGCACAGGTACAGGTTAGAGACCACCTCAGGTGCCCTGAACAGAGAGCTCACACAGAAAAGCCCCAGGGCACGGAAGCAGGGGGCTCAAATAACAGCCTTGGGCAGGTATCAAATGACCAACTCTGTTTCCTAGGAAACTGGAGGCCTCTCACAGGGATACATTTTTTAGGGCGGTGCTCAGGGCTTCCTCCCGGCTCTGCAGAGACAATGCCTGTCGAGCATAGGCAACAATAAAGGGCTTCAGGGACCAAATCTGGGCCAGCTGTGTGTAAGGCAAGTGCTTACCCCTCACTTCTGATACCTTGAGGCAAAATCCACCAAAACAGTAGACCCAAAGTGTCCTAAAATAGTAAAAAAAAATAAACCAAGAGACCTGGGAGAGGGCTCAAAGAGTTGGAGTACATGCTTTGCATGCGGGAGCCCCCAGAGCTCAATCCTTAGTACCTATTGGTGCCCAGAGCCCAATGACCAGGAGTGGCTGCCAAGCACTGCCAGTATGGCCCAAAACAAAAACAAGACAAAATAAGTCTACAGGATGACTCTCCCCATTTTCCACTATCCTGTTCTACAGCTCTCTGCAGTGCAATCACGCCACTGTTTGAAAGTACGTGTTAAACATCACCATTGCCAGGGAAATCCCTACTGAGCAAATCCCTACTTGATTTGGGAGGACCATAAAAACTCTGCCCCGAGGAAACAGGGAGGGCGGAGGCAAGTCCCTAAGGTTCAGTCACCTGCCTCCCAAGAAAGGAAGTGAGGAACTCCAGGGAGTACCAACAAACTCAAATACACGCCTAGCAACCCCCAGTGTGAGCCAGCCAAGCTTGGGGAGTCCGTGAGCCCCAAGTGACTCATGCCAGGCAAGAGAAGGCTGGCAGGGAAGCCGAGCCCTGCCCGGAGGCGGGAAGGGCAGCAGCGGAGCAGCAGGGAGAGCGGGACTCCATCCAGTGCCCAGCAGGCCTCTGAGGTGCAGCGAGCCGGGGAACCAGAAGCCCTGGAGAAGCTCTTTGGGAACTTCTCCCCACATGAGGCTCCGTCACAGTTTCGGGATAGGAAACAGCCAGATTCCTGACTCTACCATGGCACTGCTTATCTGCTGGGATATGGCCTGTGGTGAGGCCCTTCTCTGGACATGGAGATGGGTAATAATGCCCAGTCGCCCACACGGGTGCTCACATATGCGGGCACAGGAACAAGGCGGGCAGGCTCTGTGGCACAGACAGGCTCATGTTAAACTGGACACAGGTTCACACTAGAGCTAACACAAACAAGTAAGAGCGGAGACCCAGAGCTCTTCGGGGTAGACAGTTTGTTTTTGGAGGGTCTCCGGCAATGATCTGAGGCTGGGAGTCCCTCCTGGCCATTCTCAGCCAATCTCTGTGGGCAGTTCAGTGACAGGGCCCAAGGACACAGTGCTGTTGAGTGCTGGGGATTACCTGGGTCATCCTGGTGGGGCCAGGGGTGGGGGAGTGTTCAGAGCCACGGCCAGCAATGACCAGGTCCCTCCAGGGCTACACCCAGCAGTTCTCAGAGTGCCGGGAATTTAACTGCAGTCAGGACATGCAAGGCACCTCAGTGCCCAGTACTATTTCTCCTAGCTCAGATGCCAAGGTTTAAAAGGACGAGATTAGAAATAATGTTTAAAAAGGTGAGGCTTCCTGTCCACACGAGCCTTTATTCCTCCCAAGTTGGGGAAACATGCAATTATTGATGTTGGTAGCGAGAACTGCCAGTGCAAAGCAAGCCGGCAAAGACAGACCCCAAAGACCACCTCTGGTTCCCAGGCCCTCCTGCCACACCCTGGAGGCTGCCCTGTCATGTGGGAGGGCCTGGCATGGCCCCAGGATGCTCATGTTCCACACAGCCTGAGCTGCCAAGAGCAGATGTGCAACAAATGACGCTTTCCCCTTCCGGAGTTCCCCGGCCTTCTAGAATGCAGGAGATTCCAAGATCAGAAACTCATGCCTACAAGCCCAAGTCGCATGAGCTACAGACACAGACACCCACAGACCCACACGTGAATGCTCAGAATTTACCTGATTTCCTGCTCCCATCACAAAAACTCCCCCAAGGATGAAGCCTTCCCCTTCCAGGTTTCCAGAGAAGCCTCCCTTCCGGGCCCGGAAGAAGTTATACCAGACACCCAGACGGACAAATCCCATGAACATCATCTTGCGCTTCTGAGGACCGAAGAACTTTTCTGTGGGAGAAAAGACGGGACCTGGATGAACAGTCTGTACAGTGGCCCCTGGGGTGGGCGGGGTTGTCCCAGGGGAGGCACTCATTCTCTGCAGGTCTGTGTCCTCGGCCCCCCCCCCCCGCCAGGTGCCATTCCTGACCCCTGGACAAGTCCCACCATGGGAGGCCTCGAGCTGCATCTTCAGGCTGTGATCAGAGCTCTCTGGGGTGAAGTCTTACACTGTGCCCAGGGGAGAGAAAAGGGGCAAGAAACATACTCACAGCACACAAAGCAAAGGGAGCTGGCACAGCACCCCCACAGTGGGGGACCTGATGCAGGTTTCGAGACGCTCAGTCAGAGGACTTGAGTAAAAGCCTCTGCAAGCTCTGAGCTGCTGCAAGGAAGGCCGAACTCCAGCTCTGGGCCCAGACCTGCCACGCCTGAATGCAGCCCTAAAGCAGCGTGGGGCGCCCAGACCCCAGTCCGGGTACCTGCTCATCCAGGAAGATTTCCCCACTGAAGTAGGGCTGGAAGTCTTTCACTTCTGTCTTCACCTGCTCCTTCACCACTGCATAGAGGGGCACACCCAGCTCATCCAGCTTGGTTTTCAGCGAGGACAGGCTTGCCGCCTCCTGTGGAAGGAAGGGAAATTCAGGGGCACGCATGCACACCCCAGACCCTGCAACCAAAGTATAGCCGGATACGTGACCAGGGCTGCAGTCTGGCAAGAACAGAGGAGGACTGAATGGTCAGAAGGACACTAAGCCCACTGACAGGAGACCGCTGAGAGGAGACCATGTGAGCACCCCTGACGCCCTCGGCCACGTTTACCTTCTCCACAGTGGGAAGGAGGGGTGAGGTTCCTCCTGCTCCAGCACTGATGCAAACCTCCCCCCTCGGGCCGCAGCACTATCCTCCACGTGATACATCCAGTCCCGCACCTCAATGGATCAAATCTACCAACAGGAACCTTGTGAATAGCTGCCTACACACCCAGGCTCAAGAGTTCCCTCCATGGGGCCGGAGCGATAGTACGTGGGGAGGGCATTTGCCCTCTCACATGGCTGACTGGGGTTTAATCCCTGGCACTCCATTTGGTCCCCTGAGCTCTGCCAGGAGTAACCCCTGAGATCACCAGGTGTGACCCAAAAAGCATAAAAGAAGCGTTCCCTCTGCACTGCAATGATATTGCTTCCTTCTCCAGCCAAACCCTATGGCGACACAGGCTCTTGTTCTAGCCATTCTCCCTGACCAGTCCAGCCTACATGGCTTCTCCAGGTCTCTGCACACATCCACTCTTCCCTCCTTGGCCACATGCTCTGCTCAAAGCTCCAGTGGCCATGGAGCTCCTACATGGCTCTCTTTCTGTTCCCTACTGCGTCCTCCAGGACAACTGTCCTTTCCTGGATAAACAAGGCACCAGGCACCAGGTGGGAAGATCTGAAGGTGAAGGTCGGCATCAGACACGGGGCAGCCACGCTGGTCAGTGTGGATACACAAACACTCAGGGTGTGTGAAAGGACTGGGTGCTGGATGGACAAGAGAAATAGTGCACGGCAATGAAAAGCCTCAATGTTAGGGAATAATTTCCGGAGTTCAGAATGAAAGGAAAAAAGATAAAAAAAAAAAAGAGCAAGAAGTCTTTGCAAATGCAGCCCACCTGCCACAGTACAAACAGACTGCCACAGGTGGCAGCTACATTCTGTCGCTTTCTAAAGCGAGCAAGCAAAGGACTTGATTAAGCAGAATTCATGACGAGGAATCATAAGGGTCCATAGAAACGTTCAGAGGAAAACAGAAGAGTCTGTCATCGTGACGTAATAAGGAAGAGAAAGTTGGCCAACCACTGCTGGTCCTAAAAATGGAAATGACCTATGGGCTGCTGAGATAGTACAGGAGGTCTGGTACTAGCCCTGCACATGGCTGACCCTGGCTCAAGCCTACGGTTCACTGAGCCCGGCCAGGAGTGAACCCCTGAGCACCACCAGGTGGAGCCCAGAAATAAAACCCAGAGCAGCAGCAGCATTCTAGAAGTTCTTGATAAGGAACTTATCCAGAGTGGCGCTGAGTGGCGACATAGAGCAGAGAAGGCTCCTGGTCTGATGGGGTCAGGGGACACCAAGAGTGCATGCATGAGCGTGCCGGGATGGAACCCAGGCCTCATGTGTGCAAGGTGCATGCACCTCCATGGAGTCACAGCCCTGGCCCCTCACCAACTTCCGAGAGGTTTTTACTCACTTTTCCCAGACTCTTTACTCTGGGTGTGTCAGGGCACACAGCCCTCAAGTGGAAACTGAGTCACAGGCTGGGCCACTCAAAATAACTCTGACTGCCATCATGCAACCACCCTTGCAAGTTTCCACAGAATGTTCTGCCAGGGCAGGGACCGGGGCACCGGAAAACTAGCTCTTAGGTTGTTCTGGGAAACGGCCTTGGGAAATCAAGTCACAACAGGCTTCCAGGTCGGCATCTGGAGATGCTGGGAGCTGAAGGCCCTGGGTCTGGCCTTACCGCCCATGGGAGATCTGACAGCCTCTAAAGAACCCCACATGTGGCCCTCAGGAACCTGCGAGGAAGTTCTGTACGGAGCAGGGAGGAAAGGAAGGTAGCAGGTTCAATTTAGGTTGCCGGTACTTGAGCTTACAGGAGATTACTCTGGGTTCGTCTGGGTGGTTCCAACTAGAATCAATAGGGTTCATAGAAACATTACAGAGGAAAACAGAAAAATCTGTCATCATGATGTATAAGGAAGAGAAGTTGGCCAACCACTGCTGGTCTTAAAAATGGAAACGACCTGTGGGCCGTGGAGATAGTACAGGAGGTCCGGTGCTAGCCTGCACATGGCTGACCCTGGCTCAATTCCTGACACAGACTCTGGTTCACTGAGCCCGGCCAGGAGTGAACCCCTGAGCATCACCAGGTGGAACCCAGAAATAAAACCCAGAGGAGCAGCAGCAACATTCTAGAAGTCCCCTGCTCCCCAGAACCTGGGGTTTCTGCCACTGCCTGCCTGGCCACAGACAGGAGATGCAACTGCTCTTATCCTAGCTCCCCCTGTCTATAAAGGGACAAGCTAGACACTGTCTTCCCTAGGCAGGGCTCTCCCTTATCAGACGAACAACAATAATGGCTTCCCTCTGAGGGCAACCTGGAGATCCCTCAAATTCTGACAAATTTTCGTGCCACTACCACGATCGGGATGACCGACAGCCCACCAGGCTCCAGACCCACAGACAGGAGTTCACAGCGAGGCCACAGAGCTCACGGGTGGCTTTCTGCACTCTGTCAAGGGCTCCACATTGGTGCCCAAGAGGCAGACACACAGGTCCGCAATGTGTGCAGTTGAGGTGGCAACTGTGTGCTTCCCTAGGTGCTGAACCCCAGGAACGGCTGGCCAGGCCTGCTTCAGGAACAACCAGATGCACCCTTCAATAAGCAAATGCTTGCACTGGGCATCAGGAACAGAGAACTGCATTGATGCCTGCCTCTGGATAAAGGGGGAAGATTATGGACCAAAGCAGTAATACAGTAGGTAGGTAGGCATTCGTCTTGCATATAGCTGATCTGGCTTTGATCCACAGCATCCAGATCCCGAGCCCACCTAAAGTGATTCCCTGAACCAGAAGCACACCCTGAGCACTGCTGGTATCACTCTCTGTCTTCCTGTAGATCATCGATTAGCTCGAGCGGGCACCAGTAACATCTCCATATGTTCTGTCACATGCGAGATAGCCCAAGGGCATCTGCCCGCCTCCAGGAACATAAAGAGCCTCAAACCATTCCACCAAGTCATGGGAAAGAGGTCTATAATTGTTACTGGTATTTGGCATATCAAATACGACACAGGTAGCTTGCCAGGCTCTGCAATGCAGGTGGGATCTCTTGTAGTCACCTCAAAACTCAAGCATTTATTGATGAACTGCAGCCGGCGGTTCAAGTATATTCTGACAATGAAGGTAGATGAACAACCAGAGATTGCTCTCTGGCTGTGTTAGGAAGATGGAAAGCACTGCTGGTATAGCCAAAAAAAAAAAAGTGGGAAGATTGTTGCCAAGAGGGTTTAGGAGCACCAAAGGGAAGTCGAGTTACTTGCTTACCCCAGGATATGCTGTGCTGTTAAATAAACAGAAATACAGAGTGAATCAAGAGAAAAGACTCAGCCCAAACAATAGAGGAAAGTCCAATGTCGATCAAAGGCTAAAGTGGGCCCACCAGTCTGTGGCCCTGGCTAGGAGAGAGGGGCGGGCTCCACTTGCTGGGACTCTTCTCTGAACAGACCCTCAGAGGCACTCACCTCTCGACAGAGGAAGCAGCCGGGCCTCCGTACGGCAAAGATCACAGCTCCGTTCTTTGCCCAGAGCTCCTTCGCTTTGAAAGTCTTTGGTGCTGTGGAAAAGAAAAGGGAGCTCTGTTATCTCTGCCCAGCTCAGCCCGACTTTCATCAGCTCAGAAATGATACCAGGCCTGGTAAAGATGTGAAGGTATTTCACAGGTGAGAAAGAGCAACCAGAAGTCAACATGCAAGAAAGTCTACCGTGAATGGCACTGTCAATCACAGTGCCTCAACAGAAAAAGGAAGGAGCAGATAGCAAACACGGGTTTCTTGTGTTTCTGAGGAAAATTAATACAGATTAAGGATCCTCATGTATATCTAAAAGGCCAACCTCACTCACCACACAATATAAAGCTAATTTGAAAACTTGAACATTCCAAACTCAAATGTTTCTGGTAAAAAAAAATTACTGGGGCCGGAGCAATAGTCCAGTGGGTAGGGCGTTTGCCTTGCACACAGCCTACCCGGGTTCAATCCCGGCATCCCATATGGTCCCCTGAGCACCGCCAGGAGTAATTCCTGAGAGCAGAGCCAGGAGTAACCCCTGAGCATTGCCAGGTGTGACCCAAAAAAAAAAAAAGAAAATTACTTTGCTGCTATTAATGGGCACTGTAAGAATCCCTTAAGGTGTTGGTTACAAAGTTATAACCCCCATTCCTAGAAACATATTCAGGGGCGAGGACCTGGACACAAGCTTTGCTTCCCAAATTCAATCCCCAGTATCATATGCCCCGCCCCCCCCCACTAGGCAGTTGGTGGCTCCAGACCGCTGCTGGCGGTGATGCCCTGGTAGCGCCCAGCACCACTGGGTCCAAGAAAAACTGCATCACCAGGCTCAAGTTCTCAAATGCCAGGATCATACTGCTGGGCCAACTATCACTGGGAGTGGTCCATTGCCCTGGAGCACTGCTTGGGAGTTGCCCCCCCCCACTCCCGCAAAAAAAAAAAAAACACTCAAAAATGTTTAAGTAAACAAAATATAACTAACTAGGCAGCCAGAGAGACAGTACAGTGAGGAGGGCGTTTGCCTTGTGGGCAGCTGAGCCAGGTTCTACCCCGGCATCCCATATGGTCTCCTGAGCACTGCCAGGAGCAATTCCCTCAGTGCAGAGCCAGGAGTACCCCTGAGCACTACTGGCTGGGTATGACCCCAAGACCAAAGAATAACATAATAATTGGGGAGGGGGTAAAGCACGCACAGCAGGGGCCCTCCTGGAGCACTGTTCGGGGGTCACTCTGGGCCGTGGGCAGCAATGCCGGCAACAGAACTAGGGCTCCAGCGTGCACACAAGCATTCCAGCCCTGTACTATCTCCCCAGTCCCTCCACATAAGTTCTTAAAAAATACTTTTGACCCTCCATATCTTATCAGCAGTACTGCCCAAAGGGAGGGCAGAGAAGCTGTCTAACAAGGAGATTCCTCGGGTGGCCCATTACTGCAGGACTAGCCTATTTCCGAGGTCAGCCTGCACCCAATCCTGTGGCCTGGACATGCAGGGTCTCCTTCCCAAGCCTCTGTATCCTGAGCCACAGGTGCACATGGTCAGCCATGTGCTATGTGCCTGAAAGTGCTCACCAGCGTCTGGTAATAAACACAGCTAGTGAGGTCTCAACAGTACAAGGCACTATTATATCCACATTTCTTGAAGCAATCCAATCCTTGTGGGCAATCCGGGTCAAAAAAATCCCAGTTAAGTGAGAATAGGAAACTCATAGCTGAATAAAGCCGGGCAGCTCTCTCAAGGTCTAGACCCTTCCGGAGGGGAGAAAGAACTACATGATGCTCCGCACACCCTGTCCAAGAGTTCCCCTGCCAGGCCCCACCCCTTACTGGGCAGCAACCAGGGCCCCCTCTGAGGGGCCAACCTGGAAACCACTCAAATTTTGACCAACTCTCACGCCACTACCATTATCAGCATGGCCGACAGCCCACGGGCCACAGACCCACGGAGAAGAGTTCCTGTGTGGCTTTCTGCACTCCATCAAGAGCGCCATACGGGGTCCCCGAGAGGCAACACCCCACCCCGGTGCCTTCTAAGATGGCAACTCTGTGCTTCCCCAGGTACCGCAGCTGAACGCCAGGAAGGGCTGCCCAGGCACACTTTGGGCACAATCAAATACCGCCTTTAATAGGCAAGTTCTTGTGTTGGGCTTCAGGAATGCAGGATTAGATACGATTTTTCTCAGAATAACTTGACTTGTTTTCTCTTTCTTCCCCCTTCCTCACTGGTGACATCTAGGAGCTTGAGTTTTTCAGGACACTCTAGAATGGTTGCTTTAGGGAGCAGAGGTAGACTACTCCTAAGCATATTATCAGCATAAGCAGAGAGACAGCTGCAGAAAATGAGCAATGTTTCCAATGAGAAAAAAGCCAAAAGGAAAAAACACCCCGCACACCAAGCTCGCAACTACACGATGATAAGCATGCACTAAGAGGAATGTGCAACAATAAAACAAAAGATGTTCACCAATAAAGGAATTATCAGTAACTTTAAAAGTGCTATTAAAATTTTCCTAATGCTGTTACACTGTATTCCCCCTCACCCCCAACAAAAGAGCTATTTTGGAAGGGGGAAAAAAAAAAGAGCCTGCTATGTCCTCATGCTTGGAAAAGTACTGAGTCCAGAGGGGCTCACCACTTACCTATCTCTATTGTCTTCAGGTCTATGTCCTCCAAATACTCCAGTGTTGCTTTCTGAGGCTTGGCTAGAAAGAGGTCGGTGTTGGCCAGGAGTAAGGCCAAGGCAGCAGCCCCCAGGGCCCCGGCACCAATGGACCACATCCCCATGGTGAAGAAACTGGGATCCTGGAGAAAAGACATTTCTGGAGATTGGGAGGAAGGAAGAAGACGTTACTGCTCCCACGAGAAGGCTGGAATCTGATCTCCCAGGCACAGGCTCAAACTGGGCAGTGGCCCAGAAGGCCAGAGGCAAAGGAGGAGGGGCAGCAGAGCAGCAGCAGCGTCAGCGGTGGGACTGGACAGGGTCACTAAGCCTGCAAGGAGCGTAGAGCACCCGGAGCCTGGAGGGTACAAAGACACACGCAGCTCCGCCCCAGAGCTTACCAGCGAGCGCTGACTAAGAACGAGCTCCGCAGGTATTTCATTGACTCGTCCCTCTCACAAAACCATGGGCACGACCTCTCAGATCTGAAGTGGCTGTCCATGATGTCCCCTGGGAGCTAGCTCCTTCCTCTTCCCTTCCTGGTCAATTCATCCCCTTCACAGTGCAGGTCTTAGCTACTGTATCTCTGGGGAAGGGGCGGCTTCCTCTCCTGAGGCTGCAGGATTCTTAGAACACGCTCATTGTTCTGTTGCTCTCTCTTCCTCCTTAGAACCTGGGGTCTTCCTCCCACAGTTCCAGTGTGATTCTGTGTGTGGAGAAAGTGCCATGTATGTCTCTCTGTGTGTATGTGTCTGTGTGAGTGTATGGAAGTTTATGTGTGTCTATATGAGTGGATGTGGATGCCTGGCAATCTGTGTTAGTGGGTATGTGTCTATTTGAGTGTGTGTCTATGTGAGTGGTGTGGATGTCTGTGTGTGTCTGTGAGTGGGTGTAGAATCTCGTGTGTCTATGCTAACTGTATGTACCAGTGTGTGTATGTCTGTGTCTGGATGAGTGGGTGTCTGGCACTGCTTGTGTGTCGATGCATGTGAGTAGGTGTGGGAGCTTGTGCGTGTGTCTGTTCTCGTGAGTGGGTGTAGATTTATGTGTGAGTGTGGCTAGTGTCGTATCTAACTCTGGGACACTATCTGTAGTCTCACCTCCCCCTGCACACTTGTTAGGGCAAAGGATGTTTCTAAAGGATTAAGCAAAGGTCTGGAAATCTGCCAGTCATGGCCAAGGTGTGCATGGCAGGAGTAACGTCAGGCGCACTTTAGGGAGAGGAAAGATGGCGGGTAACGTCAGGTGCACTTCAGGAGGAGGAAAGAAGGCAGGTAACGTCATGGAGCACTTCAGGAGGAGGAAAGAAGACAGGTAATGCCAGGCGCACTTCAGGAGGAAGAAAGAAGGCAGGTGACGTCAGGCGCACTTCAGAAGGAGGAAAGAAGGCAGGTAACGTCATGGAGCACTTCAGGGAGGAGGAAAGAAAGCAGGTAACGCCAGGCGCACTTCAGGAGGAGGAAAGAAGGCAGGTGACGTCAGGCGCACTTCAGGAGGAGGAAAAGAAGGCTAGATAGCATATAGGCTAGATCTCTACCACCCCAAAAATTCAGTTTTGATTTGAGTAAGAAGAAAGAAGGGAGCGCCAGAGAGACAGAACAAGGGTTAGGGTACTTGCCTCGCACACAACCAACCTAAGTTTGATCCCTGGCATCAATATGGTGCCCTGAGCTCCATCAGGAGTGACCCATGAATGCAGAGCCAGACATAAGCCCTGAGCACTCCCAGGTGTGACTCAAAATCTTCATCACCCACACCCCCCAAAAAAAATAGTAAAGAAAGAAAAGGAGAGGGAGCTTCCAAGGATGACCAGGTAAAAAAGCATTGGACTATGGCATCTGCATTCAGGGAAGAGGGTGGACAAGGTATTCCCATGGTGCGTCAGACGTGAGGGACTTGAGCTGGGAGAGCAGAATTCCTTATAATCCCACCGCTCAAATGTGGCCTCGGAGACTGGCTGGCTGTTCTGGGGAGAAGGGGAGAAAGACAGACGCAATTTCCAGCAACGGCTCAGAACGGAGGAAGCATAAAATGCATCAGCATCAATCACTGTTTGAAAGCGTGGTCTGAAGAGAGCCACAGGAGGAGCCTGGCAGGGGGAACGACTGCCCCAGGGCGGCTGTGCCCTCCACTAGCATTACTCCTGGGGGAGAGCAGAGGTGAGAGCCGGCAGAGAAGCGCTGCCCAAACACCCAACCTCACTCCTTCGGTTTCTTCAGACTCAGGCGCCTTTCCCAGGAATCTTTCCAAATGCTAAACCCACTGGCCCATGCTCCTACCTGCTAGAAGCCCCTGCCCCTCCTCTCTCCTGTGGCTCTGTTCCTCAGCTACGTCTGAATCTACCCCACCTCTCCCAGGGCCAATGTGGATCCCGTGGGTTCCACACAAGGGGAGGGAACAGAACTGAATGGTGAGATGCTGACTGAGGAAACACTCGGCAGGAGGGAACCTTCCACAGGCTGCTTCCCATTCTTTCACGTGGCAAAAGTAATACCCTAGAGGATTACAGACCACCCCGCCATGCAGAGAAACCACAGCTCTCTCCCACTCTCCGGAAACAGCAAGAAGTCCCTGCCCCACCCCGCCCCAGCCTCGAACCACTGCATCGCACTTGGAAAACCTCCCCAGCCTCATGGCCCATGTGCGGCGTGTGACAGCACGTGGCGTGGTTCCTCCCAGCAGACGACGCTACTCCTGTCTGTGCGCAGAGGCCAGCCCAGAGCTCCCCTCAAAGGCTGCTTCAACTCCAGCAACGCATCTGTGCATTTCAGGATGCTCAGGGGCCCCTGCAGTCAGCTTGCCCCCACTCCTCTGTTAGAGGTCACTGGGGGCCATCTCTCCGCTGTCATTCATGACCACTGTGTCGGTATATTCGTGAGTATAGGGGACTAAGATACAACTAGACTCAATGTGAATTTCTAAACCTGTACTTAGCATGTTCAATACAGACACAGCAACGTATGTGGGGGCGGGGCTGAGGGTGAAGACAGGGGGGTAAACTAAATAGTGCCCCCTCCCTAAGGAGACAGAGGCTAAGCACAAGGCTCACCAAGCCAAGTGTACACGTGGGACACCTGGCAAGGGATGAATTTGGGCTCTGGGGGGCAGAGAGGAGAGTCTATCATATCTCTCTGAGCAGCCATGAACGCACCCAGAAAGGGGTCAAAGGACTCGCGGGGAGGGGGAGCTGTAGCAGGCTGGGAAGGGGAGATTAGACCTGGCGGGCGAGGCTGGGAGTAGGGGTGGGTGGCAGTGCCGACGGCTCTGAGATATGGGAACCTTCTGAGCCATGGAGGTAAGTCAGGGCTCTCCACCAACACTCTGTTTCCCGTGGGATCTCGAACCCCGTTCTCTCGGGTGGGCGGGCGGAAACATGGGCCCCTTCACAGTGGTATGTAGGCCCAGACTCTCAGTCAAGCCCCTGCTACGTCTCAAGGCCGTCCCCATCCTAGCGTCCCTGCCACTTCCCACCAAAGCTGGCTCTGAATCCTGAGTCACAGTAATGGGGAAGGGAAAGGATGCAAGGGGCGCGCCATTATCTGAGTGGAGCATTTCCAGAGGGCCTGGACAGAGACCCGCAAGTTAATGTTGACTCAGCGGCACTTGATGCCTGCGGCTCCGTCTCATGCAACACTCTACATAATCAGTCCACTTTCCGGCTGATAATGCTGAAGTTCACCGAGTGCAGGGGCCACAGAGCCACGGGCAAGCACTACAGCCACCTGACCCAGGCCACCAGCGCCAGAGTCTGCCTACTGTCCAGACAGCTCCCCTCATGCAGACTCAAGTCGGGGCTGCTGGGGCCAACGATGGGACCCCTCTTGTCCTAATGAAAACACTGCAAAAGCTTGCTTGCTTTCTTTCCCCCAGTCGACAAGTCCGTCCCACCACACTTCCTCCAAAGGAAAGTTCCCCTACAGCAGATGTGCTGCCTGTCCAGCCCCCTTCCAGCAAGGGGAGGGTCAGCTTCTCTGGAATCTTTCAGCAAGGCTGTTTATATAGCCCAGCCAACCCCCCCACCTGACCCAGCTGCGGGATTTGGATCCCCCACTGCCGGGCTTATCTGATCCCATCCGTCCTCCCTCCGCAGAAGGTGAAGCACCGGAAGCCCACAAACAAGAACAGCTGGGGCGGCTCAGAGTACCGGCAGGCAGGCAGCAGCGGGCTCTAGGAAGAGCACTGGCTAGGGAGAGGGGCCCAGCTGGGCTGCCCAGGCCAAAGTGGACTGGTCCATCTCTCACCAGGCCTCATTCTCCCTCAGCTCCAAAAGGGGGTTGGACAAGGTGAAATGCTAAGACTCCTGAGACCCCCCCTGCGATGCCCGGGTGGCACCCACCGGTCTGTCTCTAAAGCCATGCACTCTGGACTCTGCACACCACTGCTGCCTATGGTGACTTTACCCTGATTAACACCATCCCCAAACCCACCCCCCCCCTTCCATCCCCCAGTGCAGCGGGGCACAGGCACTCACCATCTGCAGCGCGCACACCTCCACAGCTGCTGAGAAAGAGTCCAGCCCTGCAGAGAGCAGGCAGGAGCGGGGGTGTAGGGGACAGCAGGCAGGAGGCGGGGCTCTGGAGTCCTGCCTATGGCCGGCTGCTGCCTCTGTAGGCAAGACCCGGCCACTCAGACAACCCTGGGGCCACTTCAGCTGCCAATAATCAATCTCCAGAAAACATCAAAAAGGAAAGCTGCCAAGACCACCACCCCGCCTCCTCCCCACCAGCCCTCCCCACACCCCGCCTCGCCCCAGCCATTCCAAAGAACATAACAAAGCAAAGTCAAGTTTGAGTCATCTGCAGTCATGCAGATTATAACATCTGTCAGGTGCCGGCACCCCACACACATGGTCACGCATACCAACCCAAAGGACACCAAGGAAAAAGTTCCTTTCTCCCCTTGCCCCTGTGGTCAGGCTTCACCCGTGCCCGGGAGGCAGCTCCGCCACTCACAACCCCTCCCTCCCGGAGATCTTTCATCCAACTTGCTTTGCTCTTTCTTCTGTCCCGAGAGAACGGACATCTCCCCTCAGTCCATGGTTCCACTGGGCACCACCTCATCCCCTCGAAGCTGGCCCTGACTCAGAGAGTCCCCCTGGGGGTTGTCTGGGCTGTCTCTGCTGCATCCTGCCCACAACTCACCTCCACTCGGGTCAGCTTCATTCCAGAGACCCCCCACCCCACCTCAGCCAGTGACACCAAAACCAGAAAAACTGAGAGCGGGCAGGAGGTCATTCAGTCCAGCAAGCACCTGGCCTAGGTTCAATCCTCTGCACCGTATGTGCTTCTGAGCAATGCCAGGTACAGCCAAAGACGCCCTGAAGCACCCATGGGACGCGTCCCCGGCACAACAGGGTCAGAGCACTGAACCTCCACAGTGGAGAGCTGAGCTGCAAGTCTCGGGCACCAATGACTTGGCTCCACTGCCCACTCACAGAACAATCTCACATAAGCTATGAAGACGCTTGTGCAAAGGAACGATCTTTAGTCTAGGAGGCCGTTTGCACTGGCATTCAAAGACACAGGAACACATGATCACAATCGCAGGATGTGATGTCTAGAAAGCCGGAGGGCGCCCGCCTCCAGATGTTCTGCAGGAAGTCTGCCTCGGACAGTCTCTCCCTCCCACTCTCCTCCGCCCTCCATTCTTGCCAGTTCAGGAGCTGCCTCTGGGCAGGAATTGCTAAAGTGGGAATAAAACCCAGCCCTAGTGCAGGGTGGGTCCACTCACGCCTGAAACAAGTGCAGACAGCATGCCGCTCTAACCATGGGGCTGCCCTGCCCAGCCCAGCCCCACCCAGGGAATCCTCCACCTCAGAATGAAACTGGCCAGAGGCAGGGGCAGGAGGAGCAGGAGCGCAGCAGGGACAAAGGCGATGACGAAGAGCAGGCAGCAGGCGGCCTCCCTGCGGCACACCCCAGGAAAGGGAGGCCAGAGGAGGTGCTTCACCTTCCTCCTCCACCTTCTGCTGCCGTCGCCTTCACTCAAACTGTAACCTGGCTCTCCTCCAGGGAGGAAATGAGGCACGTAAGCCCAGAGAAAGGACTAGGGAAGCATTCAGGTCCACTGAGGTGCTGCTCGGTGGCTGCGCTGGGACTCCTGACCCAGTCTGTGGCTCCTCAGCCTTCATCAGACATTTGTGCAGAGGCTAGAAAAGTATACTTAGAGGTGGGGAAACCAGGGGGTCAGGGTTTACAAAGTCTAGGACCAGGCCTGAGAAAGGCTGAAAGGAAAACTACTTGTGAACAGGGCCCGGGATCCGGTGGCTAAGAGACCCAGCCTCTCCCAGCCCCAGCACTTGTCACGCAGTCCATAGCACAGACGCACGCTTGCTTGTATGAGTCACCTCGAGAAAGTACATGCTCACTGAGGAAGCCTTCTGCCCCGCTCTTCCCGTAAAAACCAGGTCTCAGAAAATAGGAAGAGGCTTGAGAATGCCAGCACAGAAGCCTGGCGCTATGGGTCTTGAGGTCCCAGGAGCAGCGGCAGATGCTCCCATCCAGAGATCACCGGGAACCCGCCACATGCAACAGGCTCTCACCTAATGGCCCCCGTCGTCCATGTCCTGCTCTATTTCTTGGGAGGAATGCCTGCCTGGCTCTGGCCCAGTCAGCCTCGGTAACGCCAGATTTAGAAAGTTCAGGAACGCTGCTGAAAGCGGAACAAGAGGACAACATGAGCCCCTGGGGCGGGGACGGAGGGGCGCTTTATGGGGGTCTTCCTTCTGCAGGGCGAGTCTACAGGCCCCCAAGAGAGTCCCATCTGCTCGTCGCCTGCTGGGCTCAGGACCCCATGTCTGAGGATGGCCAGGACATCAAAGGGCAAGGCCACCAGGCAGCTGGGCTTCAGGACCAAGCTGCCAGTTCTGAGTTTAAGCCCACTTCATTTCTCCACTTGTTCCGGTGACCCCGTCAACACTGGGGAACCGGGAACGGTTATTAGGGAGCAGCGGAGATCTGTAAAACGCTGTCAGGATTAGCGGAGTGAAGGCTCCATGCTTCCCTCTGCAGGGCTCTCTCACTCATTCAGTGCACGCTAGTCAGGAGCTGCTTCCCCGGCAGGGCCCCTGCAGGCTCTGCAGCTAGTCCCTGCCCAGTGCTGACCCTAGCACTGCCCTCTGCTCTAGAGGCAGCAGAAGGCAAAGGGGCACCTTTCAGCTGCCATCCCCTGGGCCCGAAGCCACTGAGCTCAGAGTTGAGGCAGGAGCTCTCACGCTTTGTCTGGACAGCTCTTGCCTCAAGTTTTGGCAACGGCAGACCGGGAGCCTCTTTGCTCCACATTTCAGGAGGCAGCAAGTCGCTAGTCGGCAAATGCTGACTGACCTCAGGGATAGTTACAGAGTCTGGGATTTTTGATTCTCAGAATTCCAGTCCTGAACAAACTTTCTGAGCACCCTGTAACTGACAACACTTCAAAAGACAGTCACCAATAACATCTTTGTCCTTTGGGAAGGGGGCAGATCTCAACTAAATGGCCATGTCCTTTTTAAAGGCGGGGAGACAGGGGAAAAGCCAGATGGGGAAAGACTCATGAGGCTGGAGAGAGTCCAGCTGGTAAGGTGGACTGCCTTGCAAGCAGCCAAACCAAGTTTTAACCTACTAGCACCACCAAAAGTGACCTCTGAGCTAGCTGGGTGTACCCTCTCCTCCCAGAAGAATAACTCAAACCCAATGCAAATTTTCCTACAAGCTCCAAGAATCTAGACGAGGTACCATTTCTGCACCAGTAAAATGGAAGATTCCTAAATTACCTTCTAGAGAAGCATCAAAGAATTAAATGTATAGGAGGTGCTTTGTAAACTAAATCACTTTACAAAGATGAGCGTTTTCCAGGTTAGCCAAAGTTACCCCCTAGAAAGCTAATGTACACCAAACGGAGGTTCCACGGAGTCTTGCAAATGCATGAGGATCCTAATCTTTAGTTTCCAGGTTGGGTTGGAGTAAGAACAGCGGAAACCGTAACAGCAGGTTCCTGGTGAATTGTTGGGAGACCACCACCATAAAACCAACCCAACCTCACAGAACCCAACCTCACAGAACCTCACAACCCAACCGCAGCAGAACTGTGCTGGAGAAAGAGACAGTGAAGCCCTAGGAAGAGGCAGCTTTGGCTGGTTTGTTCCACATCACCTTCTTCCTGGCTCCTTCTTGCCAGCCACCATGGAGGAACAAAGGTTGGATATTGACACAACTGTGGCCATGGGGTGATTAGCAATCAGCAAGTACCTTTAAAAAGTAGAGTCATGGCAACCTGCCATTGTTTCCCTAGCAGGATGTTTACTGCTTCTCTGAACTCACCATCTTTGTTTGCAGTCCCATAGCCTCCGATGAAGCTAACCGGTTTTTACCCAGATGATTGTGTGGGTTTTGTGTGTGTGTGTTTGGGGAAGACCTGGGGTCTTTATTAGGCAAGCGATTTCCCAGTCTATGTGTCTCAAAACTTATCCTAAGTAATCGTTTCCTTTTTAATGACTTGCCAAATTAAAATGAAAATAAATTCAAATAAAAACAGACTAAACTGAGGTCCAGAAACTACAGAAACAAGGAGTTATGGAAAGGCAGGGTCCGAATGTCGCCCAGAGATTAGGCAGGGAGGGGGAAGGGGTTGCTGTCTCCCCCCACAGCCTTTCACCCACGCTGCCAGAGTTTGCAGCTGGTGGGAAGGCGGAACGCGTTGCCCCTACGGTTCTGGACAAAGCTGGGACGGTGGTCCTGGGAAGCACAGGCTGTGTAATCACTGGGCCTGGGTCAGCCAGATCACTTATTTCTGACCCTTGGCGCCCAGCAATTCCGCTTGCTTTCCTGGGGAGCGCCGGGACCCAATCCGAAGGGCACAGGACAAAGCCAGGGTTCAGTTTTTTGGCTCCACCCCGAGGGGCAGGCCGGGCTGGGTAGGGGCTGATATCCAGATCACTCGCAGCTCTAGCGAATGCCAACTGAGGCTTCTTCCAGGTCGGGGCAAAGGCGTGCACGCGCGGGCGGGCAGAGCGGGGGGCGTCGTCGCTGCTGCTAGCAGGTGTGCGGCCGCGGTGGGCTCGCCGGGGAGACGCGAGCGGGTACCGGCCCCTGCCGCGGGGCGCCGGTCCTAGACCCGATCCGATTCGACCCAACCCGACGTCTCCTGCACCCGCGCACAGGCTCCGGCCTCCTTCTCACCTGCGCCGTGGCGGGGCCGCCTTCGCAGAAGTCAGGGGCCTCGCAGAGCGCACGGACAGCCGGGGACTCCTGTTCCCGTGCGCCTCGGCCCCGGCCCCACGCGCCCGGGAGATTACAGGGCCCCAAACCTCCCACGCCAGTAGGGTCCCCAGAGGGCGGGCCCCGCGCCTGCGCAGGTTGGTGCTAGCCCCGCCCCGTCAGCCACTCCCACGTGACCACGCCCCGTCGCTCCCACGTGACCCGCCACCGCGCGGGCCCTGGAGGCTGGAGTCCAACCTCTGCCGGGATTCTGCTGCTCCCCCGGCGGCTGAGCGCGCGGTTCCTGCCCAGCTGCGCCCACCTGGTGCGGTGACGCTTTGGCTCGGGACGCTGCCTGGCGCTGAAGAAGGCTTGGCATGGAATTAATCCACATCGGATCTGAACGCCTTCCCCGCTTTCATTCCCGCGGAGCAGATTTCTGTTCGCTTGGGGACCGGGATGGGTCGGGGGATCTTAAGGACCGTGCCTTAGCCCCTTCTGGTTTTAAGAGCAAATTTCAAATTTCCAGTCTCCGGAATTTCCATCCCACATTTTGTTTTGTAAAATCTCCGCATCACGCATTCTTTCGCCCCCAGTTGCCCGCCATTGAGTCCAAGGAGCACAGACTCCGTGCCCCTTTTTGGCTATGTGTCGGATCTGTGTCATGCCCGGTTACCCATTCATTCACGCAGTCCACGCTCTTTAAGGAAAGTAGGCTATTGGGAGAACACGTTCTTAGAGACTTAAGAGTGGATCGCCAATCCAACACTGAAAATGCCACCTGAACGCTTCGATCGGTGAAGAGCAATCTAGAGGCAGAGCAGCGCCCTGCCCCCACTGGTCGGGCTGCAGCTTCTCTGCCAGTTAGCCTGAAACTGCTTGCTGGGTGCAAAGACCAAAGGCTTCTCTGATACACTTCCCTGACCCTGCAGGCAGGCGCCAGCTTCCTTGTAAGCAATATGAACCTATGAAGTATTCAAACGCTCTCATCCTCAACCAGACTTTGACGTTTTAGGCTTCTCTTCTGGGACCCTTGAGTTGGTCCAGGGCCAGCATCAAGATGAGGAGAGAGGGGTTGAGAGAGAGCCTACTTACTGAGTGACTGGGCAGGCTTCTTTCGCAGAATTCGATTTCTGATCTGAAAGCCTGAACATATTTGGTATAAATTGGTATAATAAGAGTGTGGTCTTGAGACAGTATGAGGACCACAGAGATAGTACAGGAGGTAGTTTGCCTTGCACACAACTGACCAGAATTCTGTCCCCGCACCACCTATGCCCCTAGAATCCCAGAGCCTAGTAAACCCTTAACACTGCCAGGTGAGGTCCCCAAACAAAACAAATAGAGAAAATGAAGAAGACAGTTTGGCCCCAGAGAATGTTCTTGGCTCCTGGTGAAGAGGAGGAGTAGAGGGTTATTCTATTCTCCATATCCCGAGAAAGGCTGTTTGGCCAACAGAAAAGAAAGGTTAGGGGAAGAAGATCCACTTAGAACAAAACAGGAAGCCGTGTCCTCTGGGTATGGGTCCCCAGAGGCCCACCACTAATGACAAAACCATTTGGGGTCAGGAGTAGCAGAACCTTGTGGCGGGAGGCTGCCTGAGGTTTCAGCTGTGATATAAATAGAGAATGCAAACAACCATGAATATATTTACACTTCTGTAACATTCCAAAGAATAAGACTTCAAAAGCCAGGCTAGATCTGATAGCTAATTAACACACTTCACACTCCCCATTTGTCCAGAAGGCACAGGCTGAACTCATTAAAAAGCAGTCATCAAACCCGAAGAATCAGTTATGGGCAAGTAGGCACAGGAGAACTTACAAAGCTAAAGAACTAAAAACAAAAACATCAATCTGCCAAGTTTTAAAGAGAAAAGTAGTTTTATAAAGACAAGATGGCCTAAATTTCCAACTTAACAGGGCAGAAATTAACGTGGACTCAAAGTTTTGTAACAACATGGAAAATTTAGATGTCACCTTCCAGTAACCTCTGTCCTCCGCAAATCCCAGACCGGCAGCAGACCCTGTCAGCAGGCAGGGGAGGGCAAAGGCTTGTGATTCTCTAGCCCTGGCTACCTTTGGCTTCAGCAGGTGCCGCCGTTTACTCAACAGTGACCCAAGCCAAGAGCATTTTACACAGTTGCCTGCCCTCTTCCCTTCCCTTTTTGTTGTCATTGTTGCTATATTGGCGAAGGGGTGCAAGGTGACTGAATACTTGATTAGGGGCCATACAACTGGTTGTGGCTGCCATTCTGGGGGTTGCACACTTGTAGCCTTGTGGAGCTCAATGGTAGTACCACTGGGGATCACATTTGGCAAAAGAGGGGTGGAGGGGGATGCTTAGGATAGGACCCAGATCCTCATGCCTGTGAGGCAGAACATTTCCTCTGAGCCATATCTCTGGGGCCTCACACTTGTTTTTGTGGAGAGATACTTGGAGCAGTGCATGGGAGCCTAGCAGTGCTTAGGGCATCAATTGGGCACTAACAAGGCTATCTTAAGGGCCACCAGAACGACAGCCAGTGATGCTTGTGAGTCTATGGGCTAGAACCCAGGACTCAACACAGACCAGGCATGGGCTCTACCTTGACACACATCCCTGTGACTCTGTAACTTTCTTTTTTTGTTTTTTGACCTCACTCAGCAATGCTCAGTATGGCTAAGTGCCCTCTTCCCACCTCAGGGCTTACTCCCAGTTCTGTGCTCAGGAATTACTCCTGGAGGTGCTCCGGGGACCATACTTAAGAGCAGGGATCGAAGCTGGGCCAGGTCCAAGGTGAACACCTGACCTGCTGTACTATCGCTCTAGCTACCATAATGATTTTTTAAAACTGATGGTTCTGCAGTGGGCTCCTGTACAAAAGTCTGGGAAGCAGCTGTCACAGTAGTGGAAAGTACAGTAAGCCTGACTGATCATTATCCCAGACCCAGATTCCCATTCTATGGATATGCGAAAAGTCAAACCAAGGTCTAGAGATGTGGGGTCTGGGAATGTGGCTCATGATGGACACGCCTTATGTTGGACCCAGAAGTTACCTCCACAGCACCGAGTGTGATTCCTAGTTTCCCATATGCAGCCCCAGCACTGCCAGTGTCCACGCACTGTGGCCAAGTGGAAGACCACAGGACTGCAACAAATGCATCTACCATACTTTGAGAATGACGATAACAGCAACAGAAGGGAGAGAGGCATGAGAAGGGGTGGGGAAAGATCGGAAACGTGTATGAATCATCACAGAAGTAAAAAGTGAAATCAGCTCCCAGGACCTTCCTCCTCTTCAGCATCACTGTGCTCCCTCTTCCTGTTCAGGGTATGAAGAATATAAAGATGCTCCACGTCTGCCGTGAGCCTTACAGCAAAGCTGCTGGATTCCTCTTTTGAGGCTCTCACAGACATCAGTGGTTCAGCAGGTGAATCAATGACTGAATGTACCCGAAAGGTGGGATCATTCCGTCTCCGTGTTCAGGAAGTAGGACTGTGTGGAGGCGCCTCATGCTTCATCACTGATTTCATCCACTGCAATTACTGGACCTTCACTCAGTGAGGGAGCTGTCATTAGCATGTAACTACATATAGCAACTTGAGGTGGTCCCTGCGGTTTGATCATGCCCTCAGAGACCCCAGGTTCCTTCTCTTCTCATTTATTTGTTTGTTTGTTTGTTCATTTGTTTGTTTTTTTGCTTTTGGGGTCACACCCGGAGATGCTCAGGTGTTACTCCTGGCTCTGCACTCAGGAATTATCCTGGAAGTGCTTGGGGAACCATATGGGACTCTCAGGATCAAACCCGGGTCCGCTGCGTGCAAGGCAAATACCCACTGTGCTATCATTCTGGTCTTCTCTTGGTCTCTGTCTTGGCTACATGTTAAAGCTGGTTCTCCCTGAGCTCAGAGGAAGCTTTTAGGATCTAGCCTGTGGCAGGAAGGTTTTTTTTTTTTTTAACTTTTTGGGTCACACCCAGCGATGCACAGAGGTTACTCCTGGCTCTGCACTCAGGAATTACTCCTGGCGGTGCTCGGGGGGACCATATGGGATGCCAGGGATAGAACCCGGGCTGGCACAGGCCAGCCACATGCAAGGTAAACGCCCTACCCGCTGGGCTATCGCTCCAGCCCCTGGCAGGAACAGTTTTATCAGAGAATGAATGAGGCCCAGAGCCTCATCTTATTGGCCAATTGTAGTGGCCAGCACACCACAACTCCTAGAATGATCTAAGTCTGGGTCAGTTCCCATCTGTGATATCATTGTGTATATACTGAGAAGGAAAAATAGAAATCAAATAAGCAGTCTAAGTTACTCATAAGGCAAATTCACAAAGTTCAACTTATCACTATGATTTTTTTTTGACTCAGCCACTAATGTCTGCATTTGATGTATGATATTATCCTCCAGCTTTCAGGAGTGCTGGTGAAACGCTGTTTCCTGAAGAGTACTTCACCATCGTCTTCCGCTCAATGTCAGCGAGAAGTTTTCATAAGTAGGTGTTTGACATCCTAATGATAGTCCTTGAAAACACATAAATTGATGATACCAACCTCTCATTGCTTTGGCATTTCTTTGATCTGTTTCAAGTGATTTGGCACATTTTCTATTGCACTATACACCTTATTGCATGTATCTTAGAAGCAAAATCTAATAGACTTTGTTTGTGTGTCGAGTGTAGGAGAGGAGCTAGCTTTCTTTCTTGGCTCTATAAACCTCTTGATTGTTGTACTGAAAGAAAAGAGGAAAATGCAGTCATTCTTCTGACGACAAAATCTCTTTTTTTCTAATATCAAATTTGCATCCCACTGCAGTTTTTATGAATTTCTGCACTTAACAATAACTCTTTTCATTTCCGGCAAGTTATAATGTAATCATTTAGTAGATTTTTGCACAGCAATTAAACTAAAGTCATAAAGTATAAACAATATGCACTTGTACTGAATGCAATGAAATGCAGAATTCAACTTTTATAAGGCAACATGAATGTCTAAGCATGCTTCTAAAAAGGGATAAGGAGATACATTTTTATTGCAAAATATTATTGTTTTGTTTTGTTTTGTTTTTGCTTTTTGGGTCATTCCCAGTGACTCTCAGGGGTTACTCCTGGCTCTTTGATCCCCCTCTCGGAGCTAGGGGACCACAAGGGATGCTGGGGATCAAACCTGGGTTGGCTGCATGCAAGGTAAATGCCCTACCCGCTGTGCTATCGCTCCAGCCCCAAAATCATTGTAATTTAAATTAAAGTAGTTTGAAGAGAGTGGCATGGAATGCCTTCAAGAGCATCGAAGAAATAGCTGAAAGGACAAAGAACCTCCGGCTCTGGGCACATCTCTTTGACTCCACCGTTCTCCCTGCATTAACATATGCCTCAGAGACCTGGGCCCTAGGAAAGAAGGAGGAGAATGCTATTCAGGTCTCCCAGAGAGGAATCGAAAGAGCTATGCTTGGAATATCACGCCTCACTCAAGTGAGAGAAGGAATCTGGAGTTCTGACCTCCATCACTATTCCAGAATCAGGGACGCTGTCTCGTTTGCCAAGGCATCGAAAATCAGATGGGCTGGACATGTAATGCGATTTGGAGACAACCGCTGGACTAGAGCAGTTACCGACTGGATCCCACAGGATGTCAAAAAGATCATGTGGCCGCCCACCTACAAGATGGTCAGACTTCCTTGTCAAGACCCTGAAGGAACGGTTTGAGACTCTTCATATTCTTGAATCAATCAGATGCCATTGGGCTACATTGGCACGTGATAGGGTCCAATGGAAATGTTACTGGTGCCTGCTTGAGCAGATCGATGAATAACGGGATTCAAGTGATCAAGTGAAGTTTGTTATAACCAGATAATAAGAACCGGATATTGGATAGGGAGATAGAATGACCACATGGGTATCCAACCAGGTTTAAGTGATTGTGGTCCACTAAAGATTTCTGACTCCGAGGTCTGGGTGAGCTTCTCAGAGGTTGCCAACACTCTGTGACTGTCATTACTTCTGGAAAAGTAACATTCACTTCACTCCAGGGGGACAAAGGGAAGCTCTCTCTGGGCTTGCTACCTCTTGGGCTCTGCCTTGTGGACTCTTTTCCTTTGATGGTTCTCTTCCTTCTGTTCCTATGATCAAGTATAGCCTTGCACCAAATAGCTTTTTGTGACATCTGAGTTCCTCTAGAGAATTAGTAAAACGAAGGCTGGATTCAGGGATCATGACCTTGATGTCAGAAGTAAGGAGAGTCTTGTGATCTGCACTCAAATTCCTCACTAGATTTGGGACGTCTTGAGACAGCTGTGTTTGCTAGCATAGTAAAAACCAGTTAGGAACTTTTCTATTAAGTTTATTAACTTGTATTTTTCTAAACATGCTCATTAAAACCAAGTTTTTAAGGTAAAGTAATTTTATAATTATTTTTTAAACCCTTGCTTTATCTCTAGTAGTATCCTCTTTATGAACATTTTTTAAATTCTTTTTTAAAAAATTATTATCACTGAATAGCAGTGAGATACACAGTTACAAAGTTGTTCATGAATGGGTTTCAGTCATATAATGTTCCAATACCTGTCCCTTCACCAGTTTGCATTTCATATCACCTGTGTCCCCAGTTTCCCTCCGTAATCCCCACTGCTTCTATGGCAGACACTTTCCTCTTTCTTTTGTTTCTTTGTTTCTTTGTTTCTTTCTTTCTTTGTTTCTTTGTTTGTTTGTTTCTTTCTTTCTTTCTTTCTCTCTTTCTCTCTCTCTCCCTCCCTCCCTCTCTCCCTTCCTTCCTTCCTTCCTTCCTTCCTTGCTTCCTTCCTTCCTTGCTTCCTTTCCTTCCTTCCTTCTTTCCTTCCTTCCTTCCTTCCTTTCCTTCCTTCCTTCCTTCCTTCCTTCCTTCCTTCCTTCCTTCCTTCCTTCTTCCTTCCTTCCTCCTTCCTTTCCCTTCCTCCCTCCCTCCCCCTCCTCCCTCCCTCCCTCCCCCTCCCTCCCTCCCTCCTCTCTTCCCTCCTTCCTTCCTTCCTTCCTTCCTTCCTTCCTTCCTTCCTTCCTTCCTTCCTTCCTTCCTTCCTTCCTTCCTTCCTTCCTTCCTTCCTTCCTTCCTTCCTTCCTTCCTTCCATCATACCTGGCGATGTTCAAGGGTTACTCCTGGCTCTGCACTCAGGAATTACTCCTGGCAGTATTCTGGAGGCCATATGGGATGCCGGGATTGAACCAGGGTTAGTCGTGTGCAAGGCAAACACCCTACCCACTCTACTGTAGATCCCACCCTTTACCTACTTTCAACACTCGGTTCCTGTCCAAAGTGATTATTTCAAACTATTATTGTCATCACTGTATCACTGTATCACTGTCTTCCCGTTTATCATCGATTTGCTCGGCGGGCACCAGTAACACCTCCATATGACCTGTCTCATGCAAGTAGAGCCCAAAGGCACCTGCTTGCTCCAGGAACATAAAGAGCCTCAAACCATTCCATCAGGTCATGGGAATGAGGTCTATAATTGTTACTGGTATCTGGCATATCAAATACGACACGGGTAGCTTGCCAGGCTCTGCCGTGCGGGTAGCATACTCTTGTAGTCATCTCAAAATCCAGCATTTATTGATGAACCGTGCAGCTGGGCTGTGATAGGCTACTGGCTCGCACTGTGTCCAGCCGCTCATGAGGTGCCCCGGGAGGGATGGTAGGTTCTAGCTGCCCTGGCCCGCCACCCCAGCAGAGCCTCACAACAAGCCAGATGACTCCCCCACCCGTGAGGACCCTCCATTTTCCACATCCGGACTCCCCCTTGTCAGAACACCACCCGGCACCAGCCTATCACAGCCCGGCTCATCGAGATCCACTCTGCTGTAGCTTTTTTAATCTGGCCCAGGCATGCTGATCCAGAGACAGACATGGGGCAGAGCTGCTACTGGCTCTCACTGTGCCCAGCCGCTCATGAGGCACCCGGGAGGGATGGCAGGTTCTTTCCCTGGCCCACCACCCCAGCAGAGCCTCACAACAAGCCAGACAACCCCCCCTCCATGAGGACCTCCATTTTCCACATCTGGACTTCCCCCTCATCAGAATTCCACCCAGCAGACCAGCCTATTATTGTCATACTGGTTTAAAAAATGTCCCAAGCCTATGCTCCAGTTCCTTGAGTGGTTTCCTCATCCCCATGGGCTTATATACCATTTGAATGATAATTTAAATTCTAGCAATTCCTTTTTTGCTCGAATAAAATTAGAGGTGTTTTGCAAACACAATAATATTGATTATTCAGATACAGTTGAGGTATAATTTACCAAGTTTGGATACTTCAAGAGCAAATGGAGGCAGTCATATACTAGCAGCACCCTCCTCGTGGAGAGGACTGCTCTACCCCAACAGTTTCTTATGCGTCTCGGTGCTGGTCGCCTTCCCTGCAGCCCCTGTCCCAGGATGCCCTCACTTTGCATGATTACAGTTTTGCTTTATGTATGCAGAGCCTCAAAAATAATTGGAAATCAAGTTACATGTAGCATTTTGTGTCTAACTTCTCCCACTTGGAATGTTTTTTGATTACTGTTGCAGTATGCATTGGTATTTTATTCTTTCTATTGTTAAGAAGTATTCCCTTGTATCAATGAAACAACTTCCAGGTCTGGAGCAATAGTATAGTGGGTAAGGTGTTTGCCTTGCACATGGCTGACCCAAGACTGATCTGGAGCAATAGTATAGTGGGTAAGGTATTTGCCTTGCATATGGCTGACCCAAGACTGATCCCCGGCATCCCATATGGTCCCCAAGCACTGCCTGGAGTAATTCCTGAGTGCAGAGTCAAGAGTAGTCCCTGAGTTCCTTTGGGTCTTGCCAAAGAACAAACAAAACTAAGACAGCTTTTGTTTAGCCCTTCCTTCCCAGTTGATAGGTAGATTTTGGTTGCTTTCTGTTTTTGGCATTGAGAATAAAGCTGCTAGGAATCACTTGTATCACTTGTTTTCCCGTAGTTCATCGATTTGCTCGGCGGGCACCAGTAATGTCTGCATTTGTTGGGAATGAGGTCTATTATTGTTACTGTTTTTGGCATATATCAAATATACCAAGGGGAGTTTGCCAGCCTCTGCTGTGGCCTGCTAGGAATATTTGTGTACAACCTTGGGTTTAGACATATATCATCATTTATCTTGGGCCCAATATCCCAGAGCACATAGGGTCTTATAAATATAAGACACTTCCAAATTGTTTTTCCAAAGTGTGATGGCTGTTCCCACCAACAACACTGAAGAGCTCCCGTTGCTGTTTGGGATGCTCACATCCTCGCCAATATTTGGCTATTTGGCCTTGCCAATTGCTTCCCATTGGTTTCCTTTCCCAACAGGATGTTTGCCATTAGATCCTTGAGGCAGCTCTCTCTCTCTCTCTCTCTCTCTCTCTCTCTCTCTCTCTCTCTGGATTCCTTAGTGCATTTGGTCTAGTTTACTGAATTCCTACTGCTGCTGACAGGTAGGGTGCAGCCCCCCTGTCCTGGTGGATGCTCCTAACTGCATTCTTCTGTTAGGATTGGCTCTCATCATGTCCACGAGCAAGGCTTGTCTGCCCACCCCACGTGGGCCAGTGTCACCATGTTGGCAATGAGGAGCCTGCAGCTTGTTTCTGCACCCAGGGATGTGGGGTGACCGGGGTACTTCAGGCCAGTATCTGGAGTTGGTCATGGCAATGGGAGAGCGGAGCCCAGAGGTGCGTATACACCCCATCCTAGACTAAGGGAACTGCTCAAAACTGGCAAGGCCTCCTTTTGAGACTTTTGTTTTAGGGTTTATTTTTTTTAGCCATTTATTTTTGTTTTTGTTTAAAAAGTTTTTTTACTTTAAATTTTAGGTCATACTTGCTCAGGGCTTACTCCTGATTCTGCTCTCGGAGATCACTCCTGGCAGTGCTTAAGGGGCCATATATTCCCAGATACACAAAGCCTTGACCATATTATGAAAAAAGAACATTGTATAGAGAGTAGGATGCTTACCTTGCCCATGTTTGACCCAAGTTCAATCTTCAGCTCCCCATATAATAGTAGGAGTGATCCCTGAGCACAGAGCCAGTGACTTGAGCACTATCAGATGTGGTCCCCAAAATAAAAAGTTAAAATTAATAATAATAATAATAATGATAATACCAATACCGTATATGGTGGGAGTTCAGGCTTTGTGCAAGGAGAGCTTGATCCCCAGCATCACATGGTCCTCTGAGCACCACCTGGCGGGTACCCCCAAATGCCCTGTAAAAGGCATTTGTATGTATGACTTCCTATACCCCTGAGAAAGGATTTCTAATTGTGAGAATGAGCCCAAAGAGGAAGTTTCTGAGCCTCAGTTGGGTTTCACTAGGGTTTTCTCTGAGGGGGATTCTGTGACCTGCCATCTAGGTAACTGCTACCGCCCATTCACAGGCTCCTGCACTGGAGAGTTAATCACCCAGCACCACTCCATGGACTTACTGCGTCTCAGGGATGGGTTTCAAGATGGAGGAGGATAAATGGCGTGCGCCTCTATCTTTGGCCAGACCTTCCTCTGCGCTGCTCCGGGGACCAACAGCCCTTCCTTTCAGACGGTTCTAAACATTTCCCCTCAACTAGAGGCCACCTGCATAATTTTTTTAATGCATGTGAGTGCCATATTGTCCAATGAGTCAGCGTTTGACTGATTGGCAAGAGAGATGACTAGGGACTGCTGAAAGCGTTTCCTGGATTCTGTGATGACTGAAGTCTGTAATTAGGCTCCAGAATGGCGGGACTCTGCCAAGCCCAAATTTAGGACTCCTGGTGGTGCGATTTGAGGAATTTGCCCACTGCCCAAATCTTAACTTGGCTGGAACTTCTTAAAATGTTTCCTTGCTGCATCTGAAGTGTTTAGCTCGATGTCTGTGTGTGTGTGCACATGTGTGCGTGAGTGTGTGTGTATATGTGTGCAAATGCTTTTAAAAGTTTTTAAAGCATAAATCAGGGGCTAGACAGATAGCATAAGGCAAGGCATGCTGTTTGCCTTCTATATGGCCAACTGGGATTCTAACCCCAGCACCATATGGTCCTGAATATAGCCAGGAGTGATCACTGCTGAATGTGTGCCCCTAAAACAAAACAAAAACAAAATAAAACATAAAGCTGTAATAAAATGTTCCTCTCTATCCCTTGCATCTTAAACCTGAGAATCAAGCCCACTCACAGGGAGGCTGTGTGAGACCATGCTCAGGTAGCATTTTCAGTAACAGCCCAAAAGTGTGATCAACAGACTAACATATACAGTTGTCACAATGTCATTCAGCCTTAGAAAAGAAGGAAATCATGCCACAGGCCATGGCACGGATGAAGCAGGAGAAGGCATAATGCTAAGTGGAATAAGCCAGCTGAAAACATACACATCTCTCATGTTGTGTCTGAAGGAGCTGTTTAGCCTCACAAAAACAAAAGAGAATGACGTGAGAGGGAGTAGAGGTGGTGAAAGTGGGAAGGTGTTAAATGGGTGTGGAGTTTCAGTTTGGGCTCTAACAGTTCTACAGATTGTTGCACAATGATGTAAGCATGTCTAGCTCCACTGAACTGCACACTTGGAAATGACAGCAAATGTGAGTTCAGAGAGCGATCACAGAGCAGTGTTTGCCCTGCAGATGCTGACCCAGGTTTGGTCCCTCCATACCACATATGGTCCCCCCAAGCCCCACCCTGAGCACAGAGCCAGGAGTAGATCCTGAGCACTGCTGGGTATGGTATCCCCACTCCCCCAAAAAAGATGGCAAATAGTATTTTATGCAGTTTTACCACAACAAAATCAATACCCCCCACACACACACACCCCTACCTGAAAGCTCTTTAGGATTACTTTGCATGGTGGAACCTGTGCCCCACCGCCATAATAACGGCTTACACACTCCTCTTCTTCATGCCTGCCTCAGCCCTGGGGCTGCTCATTCTGCCCCCATCCTCCTCCCACCTGCACAGTGTGCAAACAAGCCAAGTGACACCTCGGGTCTTGATGCCAAGAGTTATCAAGAGTCATTGGCAAACAATGGCAGAGTGAATGCTGGGCACCTGGAAGGTGGGTCCTAGTCTGGCTCACGGAGCTGCACTTCCTGCAGACCTGGTCATATCTCAAACCAAGTTTTACCAGCCTCCAAGCTGGGCTGTTTGTGGGACCGCATGTCTAGGCAACCTTGTGCTCAGGCTTAAGGTGAATAAGCTCGAGCTTTCAAAATGTTCTCACAGGACACAGTCCTCTATCAGGTATTAAGACATAAGGTACTTTCTAGTCATTAGGAGCAGACACAGGCTTTTGGGTGAGCACTGAACTCCAGCTTCTTTTTGGATTTTATCGCTGTAACCTTAGTCAGTCACTTGTCTCCCTAAGCCTGGACTTTCCTAAAGAAAAATAGAGACACTTGAGGACAGGGTGCTGGCTGGGGGTGATGCATCTGGTTGCAGGGCTGTAAACTTGCCTATGATTCTGGCTTAAGGCCGTGTTTCTTTAGCTTACGTGTCTGTTCACATTCTGGTTGCTCCACTCAGCAGGGGTCGCTGTGGTGCTCACACAGTGCCTGCTGGGGGTCACACACTGGGCTACAGTGAGCGCACCTTCAGGTATGGGACTTATACACCCCAGGCTATGGTGTTCCAGACACTGTGTGCTCTGGCAGCTCTGGAGTTCCCAGTGAGCAGAGACACAGGGACCACACTGAGGCATGTAGGTGGCACCAAGGGTCAAACTTGCAGCCTTCTTCTTACAAGACAGGTACATCAGCTACTGAGACATTTCTAGGGCCCAGGAGTTTTATTTTGGGGGGTTATTACATGGCCTTCTGGTGGCAGCATATTGTTCTGATCGAGAGTTGCCTTCCTTCTGCACCATCTTGGCTCCGTCACTCTGACCTCTGCTCTCCATTCCCTACTTGTTTTTAGATCCAAAGATCTGGGCTCTTTTTTCTGGCAACTTCTGCCTTGGATTCTCTTAGGACTCAAGACTCCTCTCTTGGGACGGAACCATAGTAAGCCATTCTGAAGCTTTTACATGGCATAAGGTTTAGCTCCTTTCTAGGATTAGAAGAAGCTCCTTTAGGGCAAGGATTATGTTGGACCAGTTTCTCTCTGGTGTGCAGAGCCAAGCCTAGTCCTGGTTCATGCCTGGTAATTATTGGTTTCATATAAACTTAATTGCAATAATAATGATGATAATAGCTACTGATAGCCACAGGCTCTTAATCTGTCTAGCACAGTGCTTATGGGCCTCATGTACATTATCTCAGGTAATCCTAATATTACTTCTGCATAGAAGGCTTTGCTATCCTCCTTGCAAAGATGCAGATTGAAAACTTAAAGAGATTAAGGGATTTGACCAGAATGATAGAGCAAGAAAAAGGCTGTGCTGGGGCTCTATGCCATGTGCACATGAATGAATAAGATGCACAGGCCATCACATGAAAACTACATACAGATGCATCATTGCTCTTCCAGAATTTCCGCTTTACAACTGAACCCTGTCATGCAAGACTGAGGATACCGCTTCCCCCAGAGACATGGGCCCAGCACAGTTACCCAGGCTGCCTGTTTTGAGGCAGCCAGTGGGGCTATATCCAGGCCCGGACTGCCCCACTTATGAGATCTGAGATGATACAAAATGATTTACACAGCAATTTCTGTCCTTTTTCTTGCTTCATCTCTGTAGTTCAGAGCAGCTTACTCTATAAATACCAGAAGCTTAGAGACTTTAACTATACTAAGACGTACCTGTTCCTGTAGGTATTTGAAAAATCACTAATAATGATAATATAATAATAATAATAATAATAATAGTATAAGAGACTCAGATACATGGGGCAGAGCTGCTATCAGCTCTCCCTGTGCCCAGCTGATCATGAGGCGCCCAGGAGGGAAGGGGGGTTCTAGCCCTGGCCTGCCATCCCAGCAGAGCCTCACAAGAAGTCAGAGGAACCCCTGCACCATGAGGGCCGCCATTTTCAACATCCAAACTCCACAGCCTGTCAGAGCTCCACCCAGCAGAAGAGCTGATCACAAGCCCTGCTCGTCAGAGTCCCACTCTATAGCAGTCTATTTCAAGCCCAGGTATGCCTGATCCAGAGACTCACATACACAGGGCAGAGCTGCTATTGGCTCTCCCTGTGCCCAGCTGATCATGAGGAACCCAGGAGGAAAGGTGGGTTCTAGCCCTGACCCACCATCCCAGCAGAGCCTCGCAAGAAGCCAGAGGAACCCCCACACCATGAGGGCTACCATTTTCAACATCCAGACTCTACAACTCATCAGAGCTCCACCCAGCAGAAGAGCTGATCTTTCCCATCTCACACCGCTGCTTTGCAGCTGTGCAGTTCATCAATAAATGCACGAGATGAGAGGCTACTACAAGAGTATCCCACCCGCACGGCAGAGCCTGGCAAGCTACCCGTGTCATATTTGATATGCCAAAAACTAGTAACAATTATAGACCTCATTCCCATGACTTGAAGGAATGGTTTGAGGCTCTTCGTGTTCCTGAAGCAAGCAGATGCCTTTTTGGGCTACACTAGCATATGACAGGACATATGGAGATGCTACTGGTGCCCGCTCGAACAAATCGATGAACAATGGGAAGACAAGTAATACAAGTTAAGTGATTACTCACTTGTATCACTTGTACTCCCGTTGACCATTGATTTGCTCGAGTGGGCACCAGTAACATCTCTATATGTCCTTCCTGTCACATGCTAGTGTAGCCCAAGAGTATCAGCTAGCCTTTCCTCCTGGGTCCTCGTGATCAGCTGGGCACAGGGAGAGCCAGTAGCAGCTCTGCCCCATGGATTTGAGTCTCTCACAAGTAATAAAAATGAAGTGATTATTATTATTGTTGTTGTTGCTGTTGTTATTGTTATTATTTTATTATGGTAGCACACTTGACGATGCTCAGGGATCACTCCTGGTGGTGCTCGGGAACCATATGGATGCTAGGGATTGAACCTGAGTCAGCTGCATACAAGGCAAGCACCTTACCCATTTTATTCTCCGGCCCCAGATAAATAGCCATTATTTTTTTCAGTTGTCCTATGGTCTCCTTATATCTTTTGGAACATAATTCATGAACACTATGGAGGCTTATGTAAGGACATCTTACATAAAGATTAACTTCTAACTCTGAAAACATCAAACAAAAGGAAACCATCATGAATTCATGGACCGTCTGTATAAGAAAATGCCTGGTGTCCAGCAGAGTTCCTGCCACAGGGCTGCCTAAAATTCACAGCCTTGTTGAAGTGGACATCTGTGATGTGCTGGTGACACCTTGTGGCTATATAAAAATATAAAAAACCACATTTGGGTCTTTTGTCAAGGTAGCAGGATGGTGGTAGCTGTGGGCAGTAATGGAAGTTCCGTAGTCACCTAGTAAGGCCCCCAAATATAAACAAATAACA
The DNA here is from genome assembly GCA_021461705.1 of Cryptotis parvus. Lineage (NCBI taxonomy): Eukaryota > Metazoa > Chordata > Mammalia > Eulipotyphla > Soricidae > Cryptotis > Cryptotis parvus. The sequence goes on from JAJIBD010009667.1 coordinate 40,994, forward strand.
AAAAAAGGGATTTTGGGGGCTGGCGAGATAGTACAGTGGGTAGGGTGCTTAACTTGCATATGACTGACCTGCGTTTGATACCTGCCGCCCCTCTGGTCCCCTGAGCCTGTCAGGAGGGATCTCTGTGCACAAAGCCATACAGCTGGACACAGCCGGTCCAAGAGAGAGGCTGAATTCAAGCCCAGGCATGCAGGACTCGGCAACTACACCAATCAGGTTTTTAGGGAGCCTGTACTGGGGCCACTTCTCCCCACCTCAGCTCCCTCCACAAAGACTGGCAGCCCCGCCCAGAATTACTGCTGGGGTTCTTGGCTGGACACCAGGTATTCAGGTGCAGGGTTGAGACTCTGCCTGCCCGCCTTGTGCTAGACTGATGGGATGTCTTGGGGTGGGGACAGGTTTTTGCTCCTTAGCCTGTCCTCCTCCAGGCTCCCAGAAGTCAAAATACCTTGTGCAACACAACCACAGTTATCCTCTGGTCCAGACTCCACAGCTGGACACAGCCCAATCCCCATGGCGCGAGGGTGCCTGTGCAATATCTCAAAACCTGGTATACCACAAACGTGTGGGAGTCAGAGGCTAGGTAAGACATAGAAGAGAACAATGTGCTGATAATCATTGAAAATGATACCATCCGAGAACTGAACATTGAATATAGGCAAAAATATACACATGATAATCTCTAAATGTATGCATTACAGTCCACAATGTGTAAGAAAGGGAAGTGAGGAGAGAGAGAGAGAGAGAGAGAGAGGGAGGAAATAAAGAACGTGCCATGGAGGCAGGCCAGGGGAAGAGGGAGGGATGTGGGGACATTGATGGTAGGAAATGGGCAAGGGTGGAGGGATGGGTGCTGGAACAAGAACTAAAATTCAAACATGAACATCTTGAAATTGTATATCTCATGGTTGTATAATAAAATATTTTTAAAAAAAGCAACAAAGCCAGGAGTATACCCTGAACACAGCCTGGTATGGCTCCAAAACAAAACAAGGCTTTGGTCTGGCTTCCTGCCCAGGCCTGGCTAAGACAATCTAAAATCTGAGAGAGGTGGAGTTGCACCCCACACGCCAGAAGGGTCCCTGGTACTAAGTGCCAGCAGATGTCGGGGCCAGCAGGACGCAGTCACAGTTTTAAAGGAATATAAAGCAGCCCCACTAATAGCAGTGCATCCAAGCTGCAGTGCCAGCAATGGCGGAGGTCATGATAGCAGTCATTTGAGGGGCACTAACTGGGCAGGGAGCAGCTCTGTGTGTTCCTCCTTGTGTTTCAGGGGACTGGAGTGGTAGCAAGCAGGTAGGGTGTTGGCCTTATTGTGTTTCAGTGGACAAACTGTCTGGGCTCCAGTTCTGAGTAAACGGGCATCAGCCTCACTGGAAAAAGTGGGAGTGTCTCCATTCCTTCCCAGGAGTCCATATTTCAGGTGATGAGGAAGAGGATGGCAACGTGAAGACCGCTGAGTCTTGGACAAGTGCTGACATGTTGGTTCGACATCAAAAGGAGACATTTAATACTACTAGTCTGCCCAGCAGAGAAATGTAACCCCAAGACTAACGGTGCTTAACCATCTCGACAACCAGACATGCCTGTTTCTCTTCTGGAGGATGGACTGGTGGGGAAGGTCACCAGCGAGGTCGTCACATTCTAGCCCGGAGCTTGTGCAGTGCAGGAGAGTCCTGTGAAGCAGACAGGGGACAGGTCGCCCATCTAACTGTCCCAGGAGGAGCTGAAGTTCCACGTCACCCTTTCACATTATTTTATTTTGTTTTATTTTACTTTTTTGTTTTTTGGCCACACTAGTGATGCTCAGGGATTACTCCTGCTCTGCACTCAGGAATCTTTCCTGATGCTGTTTAAAGAACGATATGGCACGCCAGGGATTGAACCCTGCAAGGTGCAAGGCAAGCGCCCCCTATCCACTGTACTGTCTTTTCAAGTCCATTCACACTATTTTAAAATAAAAACATTGAGTTGATTGGAATTATATGGATATATTTGAAGCTAAAATTATATTTCTAAATGGAAAAATAGCTTTATTTCTTTTTAGTAATGCATGATCATTATAAAAGGTGTAAGAGATGTGTTTAAGCATAATAATATAGAAATTAGCAGACATCCAGCTGGTGGGTGTGATAGAATAATGCAATCATGAAACCCTATCATTAATAGTATCAAAAATCATGGTGCTGGGGCCGGAGAGATAGCACAGCGGGTAGGGCGTTTGCCTTGCACAGGGACGACCTGAGTTCGATCTCCAGCATCCCATATGGTCTCCCAAGCACTGCCAGGAGTAATTCCTGAGTGCAGAGCCAGGAGTAACCCCTGAGCAATGCTGGGTGTGACCCAAAAAGTAAAAAAAAAAGAAATCATGGTGCCTAAACAAAAACTGAAAGAAAAAAAGAAATCAAGTAGTAATCCTATTGCTCAAATGGATTACCTTTCTATATATTTCCTCTCAGAGGGGTGGGTAGAATGAGAGTAGCGATAAAAGCAGTGCAGAGAAGCGATAAAAGCAGACCTCAAAGACAGAAGAGCAGCAATACTGGAAGATACAGCAGAAGCCGGGAAAAGTATTCGCACTGCCCGCCTGTCCTTCGCCAACTATAAGACCAAGATGACTGCCCTCCGACGCACTGATGGATCTATCACATCTTCCAGAAAGGCAATGGAGAAGATTATCCAGGACTTCTACTCAAATCTCTTTGATAGCCACATCCACCTGCCCACATACCAAATTCCACAGGATGGATATGTCATTCCCAACGTTCTCCCTTCTGAAATCCAACATGCCATCTCGTCGGTAAAGAAGGGAACAGCACCAGGCCCAGACAAAGTCAGACCCGAACATCTGAAGAATCTGCCGTCGGTACTCATCAATACACTAGCTCGGCTCTTCACACGCTACCTGTCCGAATGCAAGGTGCCCTCCCAATGGAAAACCAGCAGGACAGTTCTACTGTTCAAGAAGGGAGACATTCACGACATCGGCAACTATCGCCCCATCTGCCTGTTGTCCGTCATCTACAAGCTGTTTACACGAGTCATCCTGAACAGGATTAGCAGAACACTAGATGAAGGACAACCATGCGAGCAAGCAGGTTTCCGGAAAGGATTCAGCACAATCGACCATATCCACACAGTAACCAAGCTCATTGAGGTTTGTAGGGAGTACAAGATGCCGCTCTGTCTCATGTTCATTGATTTACAGAAAGCCTTTGATTCTGTGGAGACTGAAGCAGTCATCGAAGCCCTAGTCAAACAGGGTGTTCAAACCCAATACATCAAGATCCTTCGTGAGCTGTATTACGGATTCACCACCAGGATCTCACCATTCTACAAAGAAGTGATCATTGATGTCAAAAGAGGGGTTCTACAGGGTGATACCATCTCACCAAAAACTCTTCAGTGCCACCCTCGAGAACATCATGAGACAATTAGAATGGGAAGGAATGGGAGTGAAGATAGATGGTCGGCAACTACACCACCTCCGCTTCGCTGATGACATCGTTCTAATAACACCAAACATTAGCCAAGCGGCACAAATGCTGGCTGACTTTGACCGAGAATGTGGAAAGGTAGGTCTACAGCTGAATCTGAAGAAAACTATGTTCATGAGAAATGAACTAGTTCCAGAGGCCCCATTCACTCTCAATGGAACAAACATCTCTGAATGCAGCAGTTATGTGTACCTAGGTCGAGAAGTCAACATGATGAACGACCTAAAACCTGAGCTGCGCAGGAGGAAGAGAGCGGCATGGAATGCCTTCAAAGGGATCAAAGAAATAGCTAAAAGGACAAAGAACCTCCGGCTCCGGGCACATCTCTTTGACTCCACCGTTCTCCCTGCATTAACATATGCCTCAGAGACCTGGGCCCTACGAAAGCAGGATGAGAATGCTATTCGGGTCTCCCAGAGAGGCAGCGAAAAGAGCTATGCTTGGAATACCACGCCTCACTCAAGTGAGTGAAGGAATCCGGAGTTCTGACCTCCGTCGCTATTCCAGAATCAGGGACGCTGTCTCGTTTGCCAAGCCATCGAAAGTCAGATGGGCTGGACATGTAATGCGATTTGGAGACAACCGCTGGACTAGAGCCGTTACTGACTGGATCCCACGGGATGTCAAAAGATCACGTGGCCGCCCACCTACAAGATGGTCAGACTTCCTTGTTAAGACCCTGAAGGAACGGTTTGAGGCTCTTCATATTCCTGAATCAACCAGATGTCATTGGGCTACATTGGCACGTGATAGGGTCCAATGGAAATGTTACTGGCGCCCGCTCGAGCAAATCGATGAATAACAGGATTCAAGTGATCAAGTGATATTTTCTCTATCCACAAATGTGTGTGCACACACATGCATGCATGAGCGTGTATGCACTTACACACACGACTTCAGATAATACACTTGCTATGTCAATACATATCTTTCAGCATAATGGCTTCCAATGTATGTGTAATAGTCATAATTGTTTTCATGATGATTGCAGTAATACTTTTTGCCCTTGCTGTCTACCTTGCTATCTCTCTGAAATGTCTAAGAAATGCCAAATCAAAGTACTCTTTGTGAAACTATGGTACATCTATACAATGGAATGCTACACAGCTGTTAGGAAAAAATGAAGTCATAAAACTTGTTTTACATGGATGGACATAGAGAGTATTATGCTGTGTGAAATGAGTCAGCAGAAGAGGGACAGGCACAGAATGATCACACTCCTTTGGAGGCTATTAAAAAAAAGAAGCGCAGGAAGGGATGGCAGGTTCTAGCCCTGGCCCGCCACCAGCAGGGCCTCACAACAAGCCAGACGACCCCCACTCCATGAGGGCCTCCATCTTCCACATCAGACTTCCCTCTCGTCAGAACTCTACCCAGCAGCAGATGAGCCTATCACAGCCCGTGACCTAATATAATTGTCTGAGGCTCTTTATGTTCCTGGAGCAAGCAGATGCCCTTGGGCTCTACTAGCATGAGATAGGACATATGGAGATATTACTGGTACCCGCTCTAGCAAATAGATGATGAACGGGAAGATAGTGATAGTGATAGTGAAAAAAAAGAAAGAAAACACAGCATGAGAATAATAGTCAAAGACAATAGAAATGAGGGCCAGGAATACTGGTCCATGGTATGAAGCTTGTCACAAGTGGAGTGATGGGGGTGTGCAGTTAAGACAGAAAAGGGACCACTATGACAATGATAGTTTGAAATGATCAGTCTGTACAAGAACTGAGGGCTGAAAGGAACTAAAGTGATATGTATGAAACCCTTTACATAATACTATTGCAAACCACAGTGCCTGAAAGGAATAAAGGAAGGAAAGGGAATAGAGGAGGAGGAGGAAGAGGAAGGTGAGGGAGAAGGAGGAGGAGAATCCTAGGGAGGAGGAAGAAGAGAAGGAGGAGAAGGAGGACGAGAAGAAGGAGGAGGAGAAAGAGGAGAAGGAGGAGGGGGAGAAGGAGAAAGAGGAGAAGGAGGAGGAGGAGGAGGTGGAGAAGAACAAGGAGAAGGAGGTGAAGGAGAAGGAGGAGGAGAAGAGGAGAGGAGGAGGAGGAAGAGGAGGAAGAGAAGGAGAAGGAGGAGGAAGAGAAGGAGAAGGAGGAGGAAGAGAAGGAGAAGGAGGAAGAGAAGGAAAAGGAGGAGGAGAAGAAGGAGGAGGAGGAGAAGGAGAAGAAGAAGGAGGAGGAGGAAGAGGAGGAGGAGAAGAGGAGGAGGAGGAGGAGAAGGTAGAGGAGGAGTAGTGTATGCCATCCAGACAGGCTGGGCACAGGGAGGGCTGTTGGAGGGAAACTGGGGACATTAGTGGTGGGAAATGTACACTGGTGAAGAGATGGGTGTGTTGAAAACATGGTATGACAAATTCAATCATGAATAATTTTGTCACTGTGTATCTCATGGTGATTCAATTAAAAAAAATTTTGAGAACCCCTGAATTCTGTGGAAAAATGTACTCTGTGTCATGTGTTCTCAAAATCATTATCAGTTTGTGCGTCCCTGTTGTTTAGGAAAAGTTCCTATCTCTGTCTTGAGAAAAGGTTAGTCAGATGCTAAACAGATGGTTACCCAGGACGGAATACAACGAGATTCTGGAGTTCATTCTCCGAGTTACATAAACAAGCCCTTAGAGCGAGAGTGGGCAGACAGGGTCTGGCAAAGTTCCCTGGCCTGGAGCTCTGCCCTGCCACAGCTGGTTCTGGGTCTCTGAAGCTGGGCCCTGGTGGTGATGGGCTGTCAGGCTGGGGCCTTGGCCTCCTGGTACTTTTGTCCACTCCTCTCCTGGGTTAGTAGAAGGGCAGTGCTTCAGCAAGAGAAAAAAACATGAGAAGGGATATGTTTACATTTTAATCATGTCAATTTGAGAGTCATTTTGGAGTAATTTAAAGTAGAACCTAATCTTGTTTGTGGCATCCTTTCAAACTCTCACTTATCTCTTTTCTCTCTCTCTCTCTCTCCCTCCCTCTCTCTCTCTCTCTCTCTCTCTCTCTCTCTCTTTCTCCCTCCCCAGCTCCTACCCCTTGTCCTGAAGCCATATGCTAACCAAATAGGACCACATGCCTCCACCAGTAGCTATTCTGACATTCTGATTGCTTTCATGGTTATGAACATATTTTGAAGGACAAATTTGTACCCATATAACTAAAAACTCCTTTCCTAGCTGGATTGCTAGGACAGTGGCTGGGGCTGCAGCTAGTTATAGCCAGCTTGGATTTGGTCCCCGGCACCACTTGTCCCCAAAGTCCCTGCCAGGAAAGACACTTGCCCCTTGAGCGCAGAGCCAGGAGTAACCACTGGGTGTGGCGCCTTCCCCCTGCATCCTCTAAATAAAGTCCCTTCTTCACACAGATAATACATTTCCATCCTGCTAGGATCATCAGTTTTGCTGATAAGCATTTTCTGAGGCCATTTCACTCTCATTCTGGAAATACCTAGTGGCAATGTCACAGCTTTTGTGTTTGTGCCCCAAGAGTCACTCTTATTTCCCTTCCAAAGATAAAAAGTTACTTATTTCCCCATAGGACATGAGTCAACCTTTTAAAAAATTATTAAAATCTACATTAAAAAATAAACTCAAAATCACTTGGCACTCACTATTCTAATAAAGCTTCCCTATACGACGTCACCACAGGGACGAGTTTGTATGTTTGGACTGGATCACTTCTATGCTTCTAGCAGTGTCTAACAGACCTAAAAGGAGTTTTTGAAGTATTCTGTTTGGAATTGTAAATGCTTAGAGAGTCAGTTTCGTCTGATAATCAAGACAATAAAATATGCATGGCTGAACGTCAATGCTACCGGATAACAATAATCATTTGAAAGCTCTTTGAAGATTTCATTTCATCTCAGAGGTAAGAAAAAGACTGACTTGAGCAAAGTAGCCATGGACTGGGGACTTATACTAGGCACCCCACCTGCCTGTGCTGGGTCTAGGCTCCTCAGACACACTGGCCTGTCATTCTCTGCACCCTTTCTTAGGTCATCATGACTCTGAACCTTACTTGTTCCCATAACAACTATACAAGGACCCAATTCAGGGACTGGAAAGATAGAATAGGGGATAAGGTGCTTGCCTTACATGCTGAAGACCTTGGTTCCATTCCTGGCACTACAGATAGTCCCTGAACCCTACCCCTGAGCGCTCCAAGCTCAGCCAGCTCTGGCTAAAAACCAAAAAAGAAATAAAAAACTAAACTTCCAATGCATGGAGTATTGTGAGCATTAAATACAAGTAAGTGCTGGAGTTAGTTCTGGCTCTGTCATGTTACCCAGTCAACAGAAGGAACACTCAGATAGTGCTCTTTGTCTTCGTCTTTAACACATGCTAGGAAGGGAAGTGCTTAACAAGTGGGAATTTGCCTACTTCAAGAAGAATGTAGAGAAATGGCTCTGGGGTCACTGGGGGCAGCCTCTCAGTGAACCCCAGGCCATTCTCCGGATACTCAGTCAATGAACAGTTCAGTGCTCATTCTGGTTGTGCAGTGATGCTCAGGTTCAGCGGTGCTAGAGGGAGGGGGGGGGGTACACCCATGCAGTGCTGGCAGACTTGGGGTCTGGTGCAGGCCATGTATGTACCCCTGACCCCTGGGCTAGCTCACTGGCTCCTGTTGACAACTTTTAGACTTCAACTCTCCCTTGTACCCTTGTGCCAAACATATGCACAAGCTGAACAAGTCCAAGGGTTCCCCATTTTGGCAGTAGTTTCCCTTCCTTGCTCTCTCACGGTGCTTCAAATCTGCTGTGAAGTCTCCCCTGACCCGCATAGCCTCGCCTCACCTGGCAGCCACATACTTTCCCTCTCTGGGATGCCTGCGGGGAGACCAGGAGTCCCACAGCTGGAAGAGGTGCAGTCCCACCACCTTGCACTGCTCTCGGATAGAATGCTTTCGCTAAGACCCCATAGGTATAATCTTTATATTTCTTTAAAAAAGAGAAAGAATGTTCTTGCATTTCAGGCAGGAAATAAAACACATTGCTGACCTGAAGTAAATAGGAAACCAATTAATCATGCATATCAACGTATCATACATTAATTTGCTAACAAATGACTTATTTCTCCAACCCACCATTTTAAAATTATTATATTTTCCCAGGATTTATTTATTATTTTTTTTCTCTTAAACAGTGTTCAAGAGGCTCAGGGTCCCCCTGGTTATTCTTGACCAAAGTATGAGTGATTTAATCCAACAACAAGGAGATGGTGGTGGTCAGGCCCTGCACTGCTGGGGATGCCTGTGGTGTGTGGGTACCCCTCAGGGCTGCACCGCACAATGCTTGATGCTCAGGGGGCCCAAGTGGTCCTGGGAATTGAGTTGGGATCAAAGCAAGTGGCTTCATATTCAAAAGAGCAAGAACAACAAGTGCTGGCGTGGATGTGGGGAAAAGGGGACACTCATCCATTGTTGGTGGGAATGCCGGCTGGTACAGCCTTTCTGGAAAACAATATGGACATTCCTCCAAAGACTAGAAATTGAACTCCCATTTGACCCAGCCATACCACTCCTGGGAATCTACTCTGGGAAGCCAAAAAATACGCCAGCGGAAACACCATCCCTACTTTTATGTTCATAGCAGCATTATTCACAATAGCCAGAATCTGGAAACAACCAGAGTGCCCTAGAATCGATGACTGGATAAATCAGCTTTGGTAATCTACACAATGGAAAACTATGCAGCTGTTAGGAAAAATGAAGTTATAAAATTTGCCTATAAATGGATGGACATGGAGAAGATTATATTGAGTGAAATTAGCCAGAAGGAGAGAGACAGATACAGAATGACTGCATTTATTTGCATGGCATAGATATATATGTGCATATTGTGATGCCAATATCCAAGGTCAAGTGACACATGACCTTGTATCAGGAGGTCTTGTCAAGGGTGGAAATTGTCACAAACGTGTGGGAGTCAGAGGCTGGGTAGGACAGAGAATGGAACAGTGTGCTGACAATTGTTGAGGGTACTAGTGCCAACCTAGAACTGAGCATTAAATACAGGCAAAAGGATACACATGACAACCCTTTAATGTATGTTCTATAGTCCATAGTCTGGAGGGGAAGGGAGGGAGAGAGAGAAGAAAAGGAAACAAAATGGGGGAACCTGCCATGGAGGTGGGCTGGGGGAGGAGGGAGGGAACCGGGTAGTTGGTGGTGGGAGATGGGCACTGGTGGAGGGATGGGTGCTGATTTGATCACTGTATGACCAAAACCCAGGTATGAACTTTTAATTGTATATCTTTGTGATTGTGTATCTCACGGTGGTATAATAAAATACTTAAATATAAAATAAAATAAAATATTTTATAAGTCAAATCAAATTAAAAAAATAAATAAAAAAGCAAGTTATGGAGAGCGATAGCCCAGCGGTAGGCGTTTGCCTTGTGCGGCCAGCCCAGGCCAGCCTGGGTTCGATCCCGGCATCCCATGTGGTCCTCCAGCACCGTCTCTGAGTGCAGCCATTACCCCTGAGCATTGCGGGTGTGACCCCAAAAGCAAAATACACAAGGTGTCTGTATTGAAATATTTGACATTTCATTTGCATGGGGGTTCTCAAGGGAAAGCATGTTTGTCCCCCTGGTTGGTAACTGACTACTGGTCTGTCCATGGCTTTCCTGCTTTTAGAACTGAAAGTTAGTGTCCTGGAACAACTCCAACAGTGGGTTATCCTAACCCAGGGGCATCAGGTAAAGCTGGCTCTGCTTTGGCTGTCCTAACTTGGGTGTGGGGCCACTGCTAGCATCGAGCATGATAACTATACACAAGCTACTGTATGTGTTCCCACATTCAGGTGAGTGTGCCACAACAGAGACTGAGCTGTCCTAGAGAGCTGGAGTGCAGCAGGCTCTCCATGCAGAACTCTGGGCTGGATACCCATACCACCTGATCTCTCAGAAACAACCTTCAGAGCACCAAGATGGGAGAAAGCCCTGAACACTGCTAGCTGTCACCCGCCTTCACCCCAAAAATAATAAAATTGTGTTCAAAATGTGAGAGACCCTGTGCTTGTATATTGCTACACAGAGTGTGTGGCTTTGGGTTAGCAATTTGGGCATCATATAGAAAATTGTCAGAAATGCCCCCTTGGGTTCCTGGGAATCTGGTGACTCAGAATCAAGCAGCTTTCTACAGACTCCCTGGTCTTCTGCATGCACAATAAAGCTCGAGAAAGCTGCCCTGGGATACTGATTGTTTCTCCTCTCAGAGAATCAGCCTGATCTCAGGGCTTCCCCAGGCTCAAATAGCTCTGGTGACGTTAGCACTGGGTGTCACTGACAGCCAGTCACTTCTGGTTAGGAGTAGTTTCTTTTTCCAGGCTGACCTTGCTGACCTTGCTTTTACCCAGGGGTATGGGGAAGCATCTCTGATCTCCTCCAGTGACCACAAAAATTTTGACTTTGCTTTGTGCTCTCCTGTACCCAGAATGGAATCATTAAGAGTAAGATTGAGAACTCAACCCAGTGATGGGAATGTGTGCCTGAGCGTTCAGGCTTGGACAATGGGACACTAAGCTAGAAGTTCAATAAGTCTCCACCCCCTCAAAAATAATAAAACTGCACTCAAGTAAACCCAAGTACAGAGCCTTTCAATAAAATGCTCTTAATCAGTGGAGACAAACCATGTAAGGAACAACAGAAAAAAAACATAAGCTACTGCACTTTGGCTTGGCGCTCGTCTCTGATCCTTAATTTTCATATGCATTGATGTCATTTCCCATGCAGAGTTTGTTTTCACTATAATTTCTTAAAGACCTGTCCATAATTGCAAGATAACTACAGTGATATGATAATCCAGATTTTAAGAAGTCAATGAGATGTCAGCAAATGCAACCTCCTTCATACTAATAATCACCAGTGGTAGAGAGTTGTTTCACTGGATGGACTGAGTTTCAATGGATGCACTTAAAAATGAAGATGTGGACTGAAGAGATATCTCAGTGGTCACAGGTACCGGCACGTGCAAAGACCCATGTTTGATCCCTGGCGCCGGACACTTTGACCCTCCAAATACCATAGCGGGTGGCCTGGTGGCCTCTAGCACCTCAGTCCTAGCATTAAACCATCTGGCCCACTTGGCAAGTCTCATTGAGTGGTCCCTTGTCCCCTGAGATTGGCTTGAAAGACTGAAAATAAAAAGGAAGAGAAAGGAAAACACTTTTTTAAAATATAAGAGGAGGGGCCGGAGCGATAGCCCAGCGGGTAGGGCGTTTGCCTTGCATGCGGCCAGCTCATGCGGGCCCAGGTTCCATCCCCGGCATCCCATATGGTCTCCCAAGCACTGCCAGGGAGTAATTCCTGAGTGCAGAGCCAGGAGTAACCCCTGAGCATTGCGGGTGTGATCCAAAAAAAGCAAAAAAAAAAAAAATTAAATAAATAAAAAAAAAAAAATTAAAATATAAGAGGAGTTAGGATTCATGATTTAGGAGAAGCAGTTGGAAGCCAGGAGAATTCTGACTTTTTGTGAGACAGTAAAATCTGCAACCAACCAATGGTTTTAAGTGAAACATTTGAACATGTGATAAGTGTACAGCCCTGGCCATCACTTTGATTTTAACCTGTGAGTTCATGAGCAGAAGGCCTGGCTGAATCTCCATGAACTTCTGGTCCACAGAACCAAGAGGTAACGAAAGGGTGATGCATCACAGAACAGCCTGTGTTCATTTGTTCCGTAGCAACAGAAAAGGAATATAGTCCATTATCCATTGTTGGGCGCCATTTGTGCTCGACTCCGCCCACTGCCACATTGCTTTCCCACGCATGCTCAGGGGTCCTTGTCCCGCACATGTGCAGGGTCCTATGTCCCAGCGCATGTGCAGAGTCCCTGGCGTGGTGTGATTGGGCTTTGTCCAATCAGGGCATGTTTTATCAGCTCGCATGCGAGCTCGCATAAGCTCATACGACCTGCGCTGGCCAATGGGAAGTGGACACGTCGACCGCACCATTTGTGCCAGTCAATGGGAAACGGACACGCTGACCAGCACTGTATAAAGGCAGCTTGCACAGAGGGTCGGGGTCCTTTTGCCATTTTGAGTTTCAAGCTTCAGGAGCTCCAGTAAAGCGCGTGTTCTAGGAAGAATCCTGTTGTGGTCGTTCTTCACGGCGGGCGGTCGAGGTTATGGAGACTAAACCGTGCCTGTCTGAAAGGAGACAGATGTGGTGACATTCTCAGCAAGCGAAGCAGGATTCTTGCAGAGCACCAAGAAAGCATGTCCGATTTAAATAGTAAAAGTGGAGGAGTTAAAAAGGAACGGAGCAAAAAACAAAGCAAGGTGTACCCAAAAGAAAACAAAGGCCTGATCAGGGAAAAAGGTAACTAAGCCTCCAGGACTGTATTCAGTTCTGGATGAATTTTCTCAGGGAAAAAGGTAACTAAGCCTCCAGGACTGTATTCAGTTCTGGATGAATTTTCAAACTTGTCGATCTCAGAGTCTGAGGAAGAAAGGGAAGATATGTTTAATTCAGAGGAAGAGGCAGAGTCAGAGGAAACTGCGGTGGCATATGAGAGGGAAAGGTATGATCCGGAGCTTACCAGACCCCCGCCATATAACCCGCAAAAACAACAACTATGCAAAAAAGGTCTCAAAGCCTCCAGTTGAGGGCACAAGCCTCATTCCTCATAAAACTTGGAAAAAAATTGGCTTCCGCCTTTCCTGTATTTGAGGATGCTACCACACATAATCGGTTCCATCAGCCAGTGGAATATAAGCAACTTAAAGATTTGGCTGAGGCATCCAGGAGTTATGGTGTTTCTGCGAGCTTTACCATAGCTCTTGTGGAATGCCTAGCCCAGAATGCCATGACACCTTCAGATTGGTTTCATGTGGCTAAGGCATGTTTAACCATGGGCCAATACCTAGACTTCAAATTACTTTATACTGATTATGCCCAAGCCCAAGCTCGCACTAATGCGGTCCAGGGAGCTGTTTGTGTTTTTCCATAGGACAAGGAAGATCCAATTTGGGTACCAGAAAGACTGACGCACTTCATCTGTCAAGATGACAAGAGAGCTGATCATTCTGACGTTGCTGATGAATCTGCAGCAGAGCTTCGGGAAGAAGGAATGACTTTGGGCAATAACCAGGACATGGCCGATGCCAGTGTCAATATGAAAAGTCAAACAATGAAAGCAAAATGACTGTGAAATGTCTTGCGGGCAGTTGTCGCAGGAGATGGAGGACTTGTTATATCGGCAATTGATGGACATTGTTACTCTTAATGTCACCCAAGTTGAACCAATTACCCTTGGGGATTTTACTGAGTGGATGTTTTCTGCCTTTAATTTCTTTAAGGAATGGGTGGGGGTGGGAATTTTTTGGTGCAGTTTGCTGTGCTGGCATGTTCCTTTGCCTCTGGTTGTTATGCAAACTTAGAGCATGTCACTGTCTTCCCGTTCATCATTGATTTGCTCTAGCGGGCCCCAGTAACATCTCCATATGTCCTGTCTCATGCTAGTAGAGCCCAAGGCATCTGCTTGCTCCAGAACATAAAGAGCCTCAATCCATTCCGAATGAGGTCTATGCCCAGGATAAAGCTGTAACCATACAGGCCATGGCAGCCTTGGAGCAAGGCGCATCTCCCCAGCTTTGGCTTGCTAGCCTCAAGAGAGATCTTTGAACATGGTCTTGGCACCAGGAGGTCTTGTTGCCATTGCACCCTGTAAGACATGTTTAACAGCACGTTACAGCCTTTGCACTCTTTAGGCTTAGTGCCATTGCACAAGGAAAGGTGTAATGCTGTTGTCTCTTTCTCCAGGCAACCACCCTCGATTGGCTGGTGCTGAAGAAGTATTGGCCTTGATCGGGTACATGCCTAGGTGTCTTTTATAAAACAAAAAAGGGAGAGATGTTGGGAGCCATTTGTGCTGGACTCCGCCCACTGCCACGTTGCCTTCCAGCGCATGCACAGGGTCCTGTGTCCCCGCGCATGTGCAGGGTCCTGTGTCCCATGCATGCACAGAGTCCCTGGCGTGGTGTGATTGGGCTTTGTCCAATCAGGGCATGTTTCATCAGCTCGCATAACACGCACAACCTGCGCCGGCCAATGGGAAGTAGACACGTCGACCCGCACCATTTGTGCCAGCCAATGGGAAACGGACACGCTGACCAGCACTGTATAAAGGCAGCTTGCGCAGAGGCTCGGGGTCCTTTCGCCATTTCGAGTTTCAAGCTTCAGGAGCTCCAGTAAAGCGTGTTCTAGGAAGAATCCTGTTGTAGTCGTTCTTCACCGTGGGCGGTCGAGGGCATCTCACAATCCATCATATATTTTACATAGTAGAACAGAGGATCCTTCCTCTTTTCTCCAACCTGGCATACTAAGAGGATCTGGGTAGAAGAGCAGCAGTAACTGGAACACCATGGCGGGGAGCTTAGCTAGGGCTGAGGCACTGTCTGAAGAAGCTGCCTGCTGATTCTAGCCCCGTCTGCTGTCATTCACTTCTGCAACTGATTTAGGAATATTTTCTTTTGTTACATGCAAGGCATATAAGTGCCTTCACCTTATCTTTTTCCCTATCCCATGTTCTCTTGGTTTTGAAAAATACCAAAACACAGTACTAAGAGGATTTTACCTTTCTGGCCTTCTGTTCATATCTTACCCATTACTCAATGGCTCTTTAACAATGAAGTTTCCCAGCCCATCCAGTGTGCTGTCTAGGTCTGGTCCACAGTGACTCAAATGGTTTGGGTAGGACACAAGAATTTACTTGATATGTGTTGAACATAACAACATCACAACTAGCAAAATTAATTTGTGCCAGAGTGAATCTGAAAGCTGGGGAAAGAGAGCAAAATACTAAAGTGATTTTTTAGTTGTACTTTAAAAATGGTTCATGTTTTCCCACACTGGTGGGTTCCCATTCCTTGTAGTATTGTATATGCAATTTTTTTATTTTAAAGAAAACAAGAGGTTCTACAATTTTAGCTAAAGCATCCCTTAAAAAAGAGTTGAGACTTGGGGGCCTGCTCCACATCCTGAATGTACTGAGCCCCCGGAGACTGGAGGAATGAGCAGTGGCCCCTGGACAGGAAGTTCTCAGGGAAGAAAAACTTGAAAATCTTTTTTTAATTTTTATTTTACATTACAAAGATATACAATTAAAAAGTTCATATTTGGGTTTTGGTCATACAGTGTTCCAGCACCCATCCCACCACCAGTGCCCATCTCCACTACCAACATCCCGGTTCCCTCCCCTCCCCCAGCCCCTCCTCCATGGCAGGTTCTTTATTTCTTTCCATTTCTCTCTCTTCTGTTTTCCCCTCCAGACTATGGATTACAAAACATACATTAAAGGGTTGTCATGTGTATCTTTTTGCCTCTATTTAATGCTCAGTTCTAGGTTGGCATTAGTACCTTCGACAATTGTTAGCACACTGTTCCATTTGAAAATCTTTTTAAGGAATGTTTGTGATAGCACTCTACCCCCAAGTTGGCTTTTCCATACCTTCACTTTAATCTTGTTTTTATTTATTTTAGGACCATACCTGGGGTGGTGCACAGAGCCACTCCTGACAGTACTTAGGAAACCATAGAGTGCCAGGGATTGAACCCAGGCATTTTGCACACAAAGCATGTGTTCAGCCAAGTGAACTATCGCTCCAGACCTCAAATGTGTGTTTTACCAAGAACTTCTTGGCGTTATTACTGAGGATAGACTAGAGAAGGACAGAAAGTAGAGCAGGAAATAGGTTGAACCACTAGTCTAGGCAAAGAATGACTATGACTAGAGCATTTTAATTGTTGAATTCTGCCTTCATAAATGAGAGTCAACAGAACAGATGCAGGGGGAGCTAAGAAAAGGTCTTGGTGTCAGTGACACAAAGAGGTCTGACCTGACCAAACAGAAGAATGGGAAGAGAGACAAGAGCGGAATCAGCTGGACAAAGTAAGTTTGAGATGTCCATTGGTCATCTAGGTAGAGACATCCCGAAGGCAGTCATGTTCAAGGAAATTTTAAGATCTTAAATATGAAGTTATCATCAGATAAATGGTATTTGAATGAATTAAGAGAAAAATCGTGGAAGAATTTTCAACCTTTGAGGTTTACTCTCATGGAGCTGTTCATCAAACCCAATTCATTAGTTGACACAGGCAGATTCTAGGACAAGTGAGAATATTCTAAAGGACTTGACTGCAAAGTTGAGCTAAAATTACAATATTAACATATGAAATAGATGTGTTTGCACAATCTACTAGCCAAAAACAACCCAAAAAAGGCCAAACAAGAGGAAAACATCTCAACAGTTTGGACATGTTTTAAATCCTTATGATGTTTACTTTCTTCCATAATTAGTCAAATGGTCACATGGTTAAGAGAGTTTCGTGGTCATTAGGACAAGACTTGATTTGGGAGTCCCTGTAGACACTACACAGTTCCTTAAGTCATGGTTTGATCTACTGATCTTCAAGCTCTTCTTGCTGACCGTTTTCTCAGGTTGCAGCTTTGAGACAAGTATCACTAGTAATATCCACTTTTTGATAGCCTAAGAAGGATACTTGGAGATGGAATCCATTTCGTGGATGGTTTTAGGTGGGAAAGCCTGGCCATTTATTTCCTGCAGAGTTTGGATGTCACAGCCAGTCTGGCTCTGTGATCTGGAAAGAATCACTGGAGGCGCCTCTGGAATCATACTGGAAGTACTTGACAGGGATTCCTGCATTGGAGGTCTCCTTCCCAAGGGAT
Organism: Cryptotis parvus; assembly: GCA_021461705.1. NCBI lineage: Eukaryota > Metazoa > Chordata > Mammalia > Eulipotyphla > Soricidae > Cryptotis > Cryptotis parvus. Next base: position 58,161 of record JAJIBD010009667.1, read on the forward strand.
TCTGAGTTCTCCTGCAAAAAAGTGCTGCTCTCTGTGGCACTAGCTATTGGTGGCTAAACAAAAAACCATAGAAACAAAGAACTTATTAGCAGTAGCTGAAACATGGTATAGCACAACACAAGACTGCCAACATGAAGCACGAACTGAACAGACCTGTCCTAGCCAGCCATAAAGCTCAGCGCAGAGAAGAGCAAGATGATTCCTTCTCCATTAACTGTAGGCCAGAACAAAACCCAGTACCAGTCAAAAGAAAACAATAAATTCAGACGTCCTCTATACAGTATCATCTACAACATTCATCACACCAAGAAATAGTAGAGGTGGGGGATGAACCATAATCTAAGAGAAAGTATATTTTATAAAAGGGGAACTCCAAATGATCAAGATGAGACTTAAAGATTCTCATTACAAACATTTTTAAACATTAAAGGAGAAAGATGGATACATGAGTGGAAATTTAGGGCATAACGGCAGAGAAAGTGGAATTTAGAAAAAGGAAGCAGATAGAAATACTGGACTTAAAAAGTACAGTATCTGAAATGGAAAATTCACAAATGTCTAATACTGAAAATTTTAGGAGAAAGGGTCAGCAAACTTGATAACAAAGACAATAAAATTAATACGGGCAAGAGAGCATGCTTGGGTAAGTGCTTGATACACCGGTGGCCTGGGTTCAATCCTGGACTGCATGCAGTCCCTGAGAACCACTGGGTGTGTAGTCAACTTCAGATAAGAACTTACTCACCCCACGACCATCTCCAAACAATTGCTCAAAGAATGAGGACTCTCCTGGAGGAAGAGTCCCTTTAAGTAAACTACTAATGGGGAAGTGATATTATCCTTCCTTTAATTTGCTTATAAAACTCCCAGACTTTTCAAATCTGTATTTTATAAGGAAAGTTGAGTATATTAGTATAAATTAAATTAAGTTCAATATTTATCATCCCCTCCCTCTTCACCTAAGCTCAATGGCTTTTGCTTGTTTTTGTTCCTGGGCCATACCCAGAGGTACTCAGGGCTTACTCCTGGGTCTGCACTCAAATATCACTCATGGCAGGTTCAGTAGACCATATGGGATGCCAGGGACCTGGGTCGGCCATCTGCAAGCAAGTGCCCTACCTGCTCTACTCTGCTCCAACTCAATATTATTTTTTGTGTGCTTTATGGGTCATACCCAGCAATACTCAGGGGTTACTACTGGCTCTGCACTCAGTAATTTCTCCTGGCCATATGGGATGCCAGGGATTGAATCCAGGTCAGCCACATGTAAGTCCTACCTGCTGTACATGTCTTCATGAAAGTTTGTTTATAAACTAGAAAAAGCTAATGAAGCTTTTGTCTCAGGATAGCACTACAAAGATGTCAGATAGCAAGTCCAATGAGCCAAGTTCATACACTTTGTAGAAAGCACTAAATGACCAAGATTTCTGGGAGACTGTGACAAAAATTGTAGAAGTTAGAGACATGTTGATGAGGCAAACAGATTCACACTTGCTTCTTCCTATTCCAAGTCAATAATTTATGAGCACTAGTTGGGAAGAAGATAGTGAAAAAATTATAATAATTTATTAGTACTGTTTCAGCATCATAGAGGAGGCATCTGTGGTGAGATACATCAACCAATGACATGTAATGAAACTCTTAATGGCACAGAATAAATGACACTATTGACTGGAACTATAAGCTAATAATAATCACATTTACTTTCTGAAAACTTTTGGCTAAATTCTTGAAAATCACCTGAAAGAGGAAGCCTCAGTTTCCCTTGCCAGTGAGAGAGGAAGTCACAGTTTCTTCTCTCCAGATGGTCCATCTCTCCCCATCAACCTGACACACGTTCCACTCCCAAGGTTCTGTCTCAGCATTCCTGGGGCTTCCCAGGAACATGAAACTCTGCGCTGGAGTCTAGACTGACAGGGGAACTAAGGTAATTGGCAATTAGGCCTGGAAGACTTGTTTCCTCTTGCCACTGAAGAAGGAAGTAACAATTTGCCCTTGCCCCCTTTCCCCTATTGACATGACACATTTCATTCCCAAAGTCCTGCCCCAGCAGCCCCAGAGATTTCCAGGTCCATAAAACTCTGTCCTGGAGTCTACGCTGACAGGGACTAAGCTAAGGGACTAAAACGCCCAGAAAGGTTTAGAATAACTCAACAGCGCTATAATTTTCTGGCACCTTTTGTAACACTTATGGACTGATAGGGGGATGCCAGGAGCCCTTAAAAGAGCCTATACAAAACTCCCATTTAACTTAGTCCTATTCTAAGTTCCTCCCCATTGGGGAGCTTCTTTTCTCTCTACTACTTTCCAATAAACTTTTCGACTTTCCAACTCTGAGTCTGAGTATCTTTATTTATTTATTTATTTATTTGTTTGTTTGTTTGTTTGTTTGTTTGTTTATTTATTTATTTAATTTTTGCGTCACACCCGGCAATGCTCAGGGGTTCCTACTGGCTCTGCACTCAGGAATTACTCCTGGCGGTGCTCAGGGGACCATATGGGATGCCGGGATTGAACCCAGGCTGGCACAGGCCGGCCGCGTGCAAGGCAAACGCCCCTACCTGCTGGGCTATCGCCTGGGCCCGTGAGTATCTTTATTAATCAATATTTTCATTCTTGAAAATACTGGAGAACCTGGGAATCGCGAATGAACAGAGACCTGCTGCCGCTGCTTCTTTCTGCCTCACCTGCATCACACTCAAAATGTCTTCCATGAAGTCTTATGTGTTCACCTCAGTGAACAACTGAGCCTAGTTTTTAATCTGATTTTTAAAGTCATCACCACCGAAGGCATTTCCTGAAATCTAAAATGGAATTGCCTTTCAATGTTCTCTTTTTTGCTGGCAAGAATCTCACTGAGAATCACTAGCCTAAAATTGGTTTGCTTTTCAACATAAGAAACCGGGCGTCTGGGGAGACCGACAGGAACCTCAGCCAGTCTCCCCATTTCCCAAACCCGCAGTGCGGAGGATGCGCCCGGCTGCCACCTGGTGGTCCTGCTCACCCTCTCTCGGACCTGAGGCTCCTCTGGCTTCACATTTCTATCAGGTTGGTTTCCTTGAGGCTATTATTGCTGTCCTCCTTCAGCTGAATCCCCTTTCCCGACCTGGGGTGACATGACAGAGTCAAGTGGACCAGTCCCTGAAGCATGTACAGGCCCCTCTTTCACTGGCACCGACGCAGCCTGGGCCATGAGACGTCCTACGCCTGCTCCTGTAAGTAGCATTAGTCTGCTGGAAACTCCTGACCCACCAACTGCACAGCTGCTTGGGAGCCGCAACCCCTCTTCAGTGCCCACATGCTCTATGCTTCTGGGATGGCTGGTCTAAGCCATGATCAACAGGTTGAGCATTCCAAGAAATTCCCCAGGCAAGCTATGGAATCTTAGCCTGGGTTTCAAATTACTCTGGAAAGCTGTGAAGTTCATTCAGTGTGTGTCTCTACACATGCCTAACACCGACACCTACCATCCTCCAAAGGCCCCAAGCCCACCCAGTTCTATGTGCATGCACGCGCTTGCACACACACACACACACACACACACACACACACACACACACACACACATCTCCTCCTCCCCTACCTCTTCTTTTGCGTTAGTGATTTTCCTGTGATGACACAGCCAGTGAGCCAGGTACTCTATGGGGTCACTGGGCCGAACAGTTGCCACCTCTGCCAGGGCCTGGGTCAGGCTATTTCCAAAGCACCTCTTCAGATAATCAGTTTCCATCCTTGCGAGACTGGGAAACAATAAATCAGTCCAGTCATTTCACAGACTCGATTTCACAAATAGATACTTGCTAGTTCAAAATCATCAGAGCAGAAAGATGAGCTGTTTTTTTTTTTTTTTTTTTTTTTTTTTTTTTTTTTTTTTTTTTTTTTTTAAACATTTTATTATACCACCGTGAGATATACAATTACAACGTTGTTCACACTTGGGGGTTTCGGTCACACAGTGTTCCAGAACCCCGCCCTCCACCAGTGCCCATTTCCCACCACCAATGTCCCCAATTCCCCCGCCCCCCCACATCCCGCCTAAATGGCAGGTTCTTTATCTCCCTCTCCTCTCCCTCTCTCTCTCCTCCTTCTCCCACACATTGTGGGTTGCACTACGACACTTAGAAGCCATTATTTGCATTTTTTGTCTGTCCTTAATGCTCAGTTCTATGTTAGCATCAGAACTTTAGACATTTATTCACTCATGTTCCTTTTCTATCTAAACCAACCTCTGACTCCCACCCGCTTGTGGTAATTTCCACTTTTGGTAAGATCACCTAGTATATTTATGCCATGCAAATAAATGCAGTCATTCTATGTCTCTAGATGAGCTGTTTTTGGATCGCGCCATTCCCCACAGAAGCAAAACATACATACTTGCCAATGGTTCTTGCATTCAAGCGACCTTTTCCCTAAAGCTCTCCAGTGGTCCTCCGCCAAACTGCAGGTCCAGGGAGTCATTAGCCTGGGAGTCAAGTAAGGGAGGCGAAGCAATTGCCTCCATTTACCCACGCATCTCTACCTTTGAACAGAGGGAAATAACTAAGCTCTGACTACCTATTGTCAATCCTGATCTAGATGAAATAGGCTTATTTATTTCACAGAGGATCACTGAGTCCTCGGGTGGAGAGGGAGAGAACTGTAGTTAGTGGTCAATGGCTCTGCCATACTTAACAGGATACTCCCCTTTCTTCTTAAGCAAGAAACTCCTTTAGGTTGTGTTGTGCTTATGCATCTGCTGGTGGATCCATTTTAAGAGCTGAGGTAGACCGGGAGTTGTCAGCAGCAGGTAGAGGCAGCGCAAAGGCAGATGCTGGGATCTGACAGACCAAGCGGCAGTCCTAGTCCCAACGTGTGTTTATTAGCTGTGTGAGCTTCAGCGAGTCACCCAGTCTCTGAGTCTTGTTTGTCTCATCTGAGGAACAGAAGCACAAAGGTACATACATCATAATGACACAGATTGAAAGAGTTAACAAAAACATGGAAAGCCCATGATTTAAAAGGTTAGTTATAAATTAACCTAACCACTTGACCTAGCCCATGATTTAAGAGGTTAGTTATAAATATTAGTTCTTATAGTGGCAGATTTAGCATCTTTCTAATTCCTGACCAATTGCAGTGCTGGGTATCAAACAAAGGGCCTCATACAAGTAAAGCATGCTCTCTGCCACTGAGCTATACAACCAAACCCTGAAGTTTCAAAGTCTTAACTCCCAAAGAGCTAATAATAAAGGATTACATTCAATTCTAACATTTGGGGGGGATATTTTAACCTTAAGGAAGAAAAGACAGGTGGATGGATATGAATACAGGAAGAATTGCCCCCCCACCATAACAACAATGCTTCTCCCTCCCCAGATCTCTCCACTGCAAAGATCTCAAGACAAATCTATCTCATCAGTCGTAAGAATGCTGAGCAGACTTCTCTCTAAATAGCCTCCACCATTAAGAAGGAATCAGGGCTCCTCGGAGAAATAACTAATTATGAGGCTGGACAGAAAAAGTCCAATAAGACAGAACATTGTATTGTCCTAGAAAAGAAGTACTAAAAATAAATGTTTGGGTCAATCAGAGTTTGAGAAAAACTTGAAATAAGTGTTGCCCCTTGGTGCAGTGAGGTGGATTTGGGGTTGACTAGTAGACACTACATTCTAGAAATTCAGAAAGTGAATGCAAGAACACAAATGGGCCAGATTGGCACATAACCAAGAAAAAAGTCATGACTTTATCAATACCATTCCCTTAGGGGCTGCAATGGTTAATATAATTAGTGCTGGCTAGAGGAGCAGCCATGGGGATGGGGGTGGGTGGGAAATGAGGGTCTGTGGTGGTGGGAACACACTGGTGGTGGGACTGGTGTTGAATGATGAATCTTTCTAACAACTGTATTGTGAAAAACTTTTGTGCTTTGTAAAACACAGTGTTTAAAGAAAGTGAAAAACAAATACTTGGGGACAGAGGAATCAGCTTCACATGGTGCTATTAACCAGTCAGAAGCTATTTGACTAACAAAAATTATAATGACTGTACCAACTTATGGATCCAGAGACTCACACACACGGTGCAGAGCTGCTACTTGCTCTCCCTGTGCCCAGCTGATCATGAGGCGTCCGGGAGGAATGGCAGGTTCTAGCTCTGGCACGCCACTCCAGCAGAGCCTCACAAGAAGCCAGAGAAACCCCCACACCATGAGGGCCGCCATTTTCCAAATCTGGACTCCCCTCTCCTCAGCGCTCCACCCAGCAGAAGAGCTGATCACAACCCGGCTCATCAGTGACCCTCCATACAGCAGTCTTTTTTTTCAAGGCCAGCCCAGGTATGCCAATCCAGAGACTCATATACAGGGCAGAACTGCTACTTGCTTCCTTGTGCCCAGCTGATCATGAGGCGTCCGGGAGGGATGGTGGGTTCTAGCCCTGGCCCACCACCCCAGCAGAGCCTTGCGCCGCATGATTCATCAATAATTTTCTCGAGTTTTGAGGTGTATCCCTCAAAACTAGAGTATCCCACTAGAGTATATCACTAGAGTATCCCACCTGCACAGCAGATCCTGGCAAGCTATCCGTGTCGTATTTGACATGCCAAATACCAGTAACAATTATAGACCTCATTCCCATGACCTGATGGAATGGTTTGAGGTTCTTTATGTTCCTGGAGCGGGATGATGCCCTTGGGCTATCTTGCATGTGACAGGATGTATTGAGAAGTTACTGATGCCCGCTCGAGCAAATCGATGATCTACGGGAAGACAGTGATACAGTGATACCAACTCATGAGTGAAGAGTAATACTTGATTAGAATAAGAAGGCATGGATCCATGAATTTAGCTAAGGACATAAAACTGCCTGGGGATGAAGTGGGAGATGGCTTAAAGGCTGGAGCACAGGGCAGGAGAGATAGTGCAAGGGTTAAAGTGATTGCGTTGCATGAAGCCAACCCGGTTTGAATCCCAGGCACCACATATGATTCCCCAAGCACTGCCAGGAGGGAGCCCTTAGCACCACTGGGTGTGGCCCCATCCCCCTCCTAACCTCCCCAAACAACCCAAAAGGCTGGAATAATGCCCAGTATGCTCTGGGTTCAGTCCCTCATACTGTGTAGCCCCTCCTGAAAGCCCACTGTCAGGAATGGTGCTGATGGCTCTAGCATCCCTGAGATGGCCTTCACAAAAAAACACACAAGCAAACACAAGGGGACATGATCTGATATGTGATTCAAATGACAGAGCTCATGTCTTGCATGTTCAAGGCCCTAGATTCAATTTCCTACCCGACAGGGCCATGCCAGATGACCACTGAGGCAACTCCCACAAGTTACGAAAGTAATCTGTAAAATAAAAAGTGAGTGGGAAAGACCAGCAAGATAGTTCAGGAAGTAAGGTGTTTGCCTTGCCTGCTCCGGCAGAGACCACAATCCTGGCTGGAATCCCCAGCACCAAATAAGGTTCCTTGAGCACCAAGGGGTCACTCTTCAGCACAAAGCCAGGAAGGTGAGCCCTGCTGGGTGTGGTCCAAGCTCCCTCCTCCCAAGGTGTAAGGGACAGAAGGCAAGCTCTTAAGTAGAATATGTAATGAATAATGGCATTTAAAAATTCATCATTTTGTAACTAATATAGAATTATTAATGAATGCTAAAACAGCAAGAATATTTGGCAAAGGTTTATATAGAAAAGGTTTATATGGGAAAGGTTTATACCTTTTCCCTCTAAATTATGGGACTGGGGATATTCAACAACAGAACACTTGCTGGCATGTGTGAGGTCCCTGGGTTCAATGCCTATCACTGCAAACAAACAAAACATGGAATTTGGACCAGGGGAGATGTTTCAAAGGCAGGAGTGCAAGCCTGTAGGCAGGGACCAGAATTTGATCCCTAGCACCCAGTGGTTCCCCTAAGCACTACACAGTGGGTCAAATACTGCAAGGAGAGTCCTCCAAGAGACCCCTGAGCACTACCTGGGAGGCCTGGCCTTCCAAAGAAGAAAGATTACACCTGTCTCCCAAATGACTAGTACAAAGATGGAAACCTCTCTGTGATGTTATACAACCTTAATTAAATGATCAAAATTTTTAAAATCATCAATTAAGGTCCAGGAGCTGCCCCTAGGGTGACCAGCCATAGCATGCCGGGTCTCAGACGCGGCTGGGGAAGCTGGAACTCAGCTCTCCCCAGGCTCAGCTGACCATGGGGCTCCTAGGAGGACAGATGGGTTTTGGGAGTGGGCCCATCATCTCTGGGGGGTCCTGGAAGCAGCCAGATGAGACTTGCCCACCACATTAGCCACCATATTTGCTGTCCGGGCGCTGCAGCAGATCAACCCACCCACCCGGGAGGGATGCTACCTCAAAACCAGATTAACAGAACAAAATGAGTTCGAGTCCAGGTAGGAAGCTCCCAGAATCAGGAATCACTGGGAATTCATCAGATGGACCTGGGGCCGGCCCCTTCCCCCCTCCATTTTGTCCAAGCCTGGTGGCCCCACCCAGGAGCTGCCCTGGGGCTACCGGCCATAGCATGCTGGGCCTCAGACGCAGCTGGGGAAGTTGGAACTCGGCTCTCCCCAGGCTCAGCTGACCATGGGGTTCCCAGGAGGACAGATGGGTTTTGAGAGTGGGCCCCATCACCTCTGAGGGGTCCCGGAAGCAGCGGGATGAGACTACGCCCACCACATTAGCCACCATATTCACTGTCTGGACACTGACCATGAGGCTCCTAAGTCGTGTGGCGCATAAGCGGCTCTCGCGGTCCATCAAACTAGTGGAAACAGTTATGTCCTTTAATGTACTGCATTCTACCATGTATAGGAAAGGTATGCAGGAGGGAGAGATAGAGAGGAGAGAAAAGACATACAGAACCCGCCAAGCAGTTGAGGTGTGGGAGGGGGAGGGAGGTGGGGACATTGGTGATGGGAGATGGGTTCGGGTGGAGGGGATGGGTGTTGGAACACTGTAGAACCAAAGTTCGACATGAGCATCTTGCAATTGTATGTCTAAAAATGGTGTAATAAGGGGCCAGAGGGATAGTCCAGCGGGTAGGGCGTTTGCCTTGCACGTGGCCGGCCAATGCTGGCCTGGGCCGGCCCGCATGCAAGGATCTCATATAGTCCCCGAGCACTGCCAGGAGTAATTCCTGAGTGCAGAGCCAGGAGTAACTCCTGAGTGTTGCCAGGTGTGACCCAAAAAGCAAAAAAAAACAAACCAAAAAAAGGTGTAATAAAATTTGAAGGGGGAGCCCGGGGGCCATCGGCCATAACATGAAGCGGCTGGGGAGGCTGGAGCTCGGCTTGCCCCGGGCCCAGCTGAAGGGGACCCCCAGGAGGGCAGACGGGTTTTGGGAGTGGGCC
>JAJIBD010009667.1:72500-83005 GCA_021461705.1 Cryptotis parvus
CTTCCCAACACCAATGTCCCCAGATTCCCTCCCTCTTCCCCCAGCCTGCCTCTATGGCAGGCAGCTTCCTCCTCCTCTTCCTCCTCCTCTCCTCCTCCTCCTCCTCTTTTCCTCCTCCTCCTCCTTTTCTCTCTCTCAGAGCTAATTTTCTCTTGTCAGAATGGATTAAAATGTTTGTCAACATTGATCAGTAATGAGATTTTGCGTGTTTCATCTTTTGAAAAATTTTTCACACATATATTAATATATGTCCATGTACATATTCATTTAATTGATCATAGTTATCTCTTGGAAGGCATTTGATAAATACCATATGATTTTGTTCTTAAATTTGCCTTTTACTAGCATGTTATTACTTTGCAAATTATCACTAGATCACTAGACATCCCGCTGTTCATCGATTTCCCTCGAATGGGCGCCAGTAACATAACATTTCCATTTGACCCTATTACGTGCCAGTGTAGCCCAATGGCATCTGGTTGTTTCAGGAACACAAAGAGCCTCAAACCATTCGTTCATGGTCTTGACAAAGAAGTCTGACCATCTTGTAGGTGGGCAGCAACGTGGTCTTTTGACGTCCAGTGGGATCCAGTCGGTAAAGGCTCTAGTCCAGCGGTAGTCTCCAAATCACATTACATGTCTAGCCCATCTGATTTTCGATGCCTTGGTATTGCAGAACTCCTCTAAGAACCTCCGCATCTGCTCTGGGTTGCCTCCTGCAAATCACTTCGTAGATAAGGGTGTAGTCTATTAGACTTTGGTACAGAGACATGCCATCTCAGACACCCCTTTCTCTACCCTATAAAGGCTTTTCCAGGCAGATCTTGGCTCAAGACATTAGCATATAAAAGGGCCTAGGTGAGGTGCTGGGAGAAAATACCTGAGGGCATTTGACCCTCCCTGTTTTCCATAATAATGGGAGGGAGGTCTGAGCTGCAGGGGTATAAAACTAGCCTTCTTCCTCTCTTGCACTCTCTTTTTTGGGTTCTCTCTTTGTGAGCTCACACCCTTCTTGGGAGTCTTGTCTTTGTCTCCTCTTCCTTTACACATGGTGGCCGCCATCTTGGCCTACACGTGGCTGGGGTTCTAGCCAGGAATCCTAAGCACCGGATTTTTCCTTTTGCTGATTTGTATGCCTGAACCTGTGATAAGTAAAGCCTTTTAAAACTGCATCAGATTCCTGAGTCTTCATCCATTCCCGCCGGCTTCAGAGGTAGAAGGAAACTCGCACCCGGCACTGTTGGGGACCCCGGCAGCGTCCCGACACCTTGGCAAACGAGACAGCGTCCCTGACTCTGGAACAGCGACGGAGGTCGGAATTCCAGATTCCTTCTCTCACTTGAGTGAGGCATGATATTCCAAGCATAGCTCTTTCGATTCCCCTTTGGGAGACCCGAATAGTGGTTTCATCCAAATAATTTTAATTAATTAAGACATTAATTTGCAAATTAATGTCTTCCAATTAATGGTTTGTGAAAATTCTCAATTGTACAGTTGAATGGATTTTGAAATATGATTTTTTCCCTCTGCAGTTACATGGCGGCCTAGAATCACTCTGGAACTATATAGTTTGGGCCTAGAAAAATATATCCACTAAAAATTCCTGTGGAATATAGCACTAGTTCCTTTATTATTTTTGATAGCACTGAAAGTATATAATAGCTTGGCATTTTACACACACACACACACACACATACACACACACACACACACACACGCATAAGCGTAGCAAGTACCAGTTCTTGAAATGACTTTCAGAGAAGTTTGAAGTTTTACACATGAATTTTGCCTTCAAGTTTTACACATGAAGTTTTACACATGAATTTTATTTTGCCTTGTAATTTTAGAATGAATTAATTGATTATAAACTAAGTCTTGCTGTAACAAAAGGTAATTTTCAGTCATTTAACATTCTTTATAATGGTGGTTGACATTCAGATGTTGAACTGAATTCAAAATTTTACCACTTCCAAGGCATATAACTATGATGTGTGGTAGGATAAGTTAAGAAATCAGCTTCTGTTTATGAAAAATTTATGAACTGACACTGACTGAGTTCACATGTGCCATACTGACCCACAGTGAAGTGATGAAAACGTCATCTCTGGTCACAGTTGTGTAGTTGTAACCAGGAAACAGTCAAGTACATTAGCGAGCATGGGAATGCTTCAATGCAACTTTATTTTGGGGCCAGAGAGATGGTTCGGGGTTAAGGAACTTGCTTTGCATGCTGCTTTTGCTGGTTTGAATCCCCAGCACCACAGGAAGTGATCCTTTTGCATAAAGCCAGGAGCACCACTGATTGTGGCTCCAAAGCAAAATCAAGAACTTTATTCTAGACTCTAAAATTTGAATTTGATAATTTTATGTGTATGAAATACTACTCTTTTTTTCCTATTTCTCAGTCATTTAAGAATGTTAAAATCATTCCTAGATAGTTTGCAGTATGGAAACAAGCTTGGATCAGATTTGGATGGCAGAATTTGGTCTTCTGACCTCTGTTCTGGCTTTGTATATTTATTGTTAGGATCAAATATATTGTTGATACATTTATGCGACTTCAGATTTCACTTAATGTTTTCTCATGTAATGTTCTATAACCAAGGTTTGGTTGCTTGGCGACCTATCTGTGTCGGAAGAGATTATTTATGAAAATGTCAGTCTCATTTGTAGCTTCAAGAACAGAAAAAATGAGCTAATTTTGCACACATGGTTGTTTCCTGAATTAATAATTAAAGATGATCTTTAATTTTAGTCTTTGGAAATATTTGTAAAAACTTAAATATTGAGTGACTATGATAATTTAATTTTATAAGTTTCTGAAATTTATGTATTAACATTAACTTAATTATCCCAGGACATTTCAGTTATAAAGTTCATTCCTCACAGTTGATCTGACTTTATTATGGGTTGTTTTTAACATCCAGCAGCAGCAGGCATTACAGCTAGAGCTGGAAATGCAAGAAAAGGAAAAACAGAGAATAATAGAATTGCAGAAAGCTCAAGAACAGGAGAAGGTAATTTGAAAATTTATAAATGTTTTATTTATATAAAATTTCTCATGGAGTTCATAGTGTGAAGACTGTCCTTCCATTCATTAGCTGTGTGATTAAACAACTTTATTCAGCCTTGGCTTTATTTTTTTAAAGCATAGAGATAAAAGCATAGTATTCTTGGGAATGCTTCATTGAGTTGTTGTAAGGGTCAAGTAAGATCAAATATATGCTTTGTGAGCAGTTAAGTTTTTCAACAGTGATATTATCAACACTTTCATCAATATAATTATTTCTAATTGAGATATTGAAGGTTGAATCATTTATCTTTATAATGTGTTTTCTGATCCCCAAGACAGTAGTAGCTTTCATTCAGATTAGATTTATTATAAATGGTAATTTACATTTTAAATGTTTTATATGTTTTCATGTCATTAAATCCATTAAATGCAGTAAATTATGCCCCCAAAGTCCATATCCATTAACTGTATTTCACAAGGTCAAACCTTTCATTTTTCCAATGTTTGTTTGATATACAAAAGTCAGTGTCATATAGATCAAACTTCTGAATATTTTATCTTGTTCAATATATCACAATAATCTGTTACAAATGTTAACTGACTTACTTTTTTCCATAATTAAAGTGAGAACAGGAGCGTTTTTATGGCTTTAGATGAGTTTATTTATATTTTTGCTTTCAATATTTTTTTTTTTTATTTTTTTTATACCACCGTGACACAATACAAGGTGTTCATAATTGGTTCTTGTAATACTGTATTCCAGCACCTATCCCTCCACCACCAGTACCCCTCCCCTCCCGCCCCCCCAGGCTGCCTCAATAGCAGGTACCCCCCCAGTTTCCTCTCTTTCTCTCTGTCTTTCTCTCTCTGCATCTCTCTCCCTCTTCTTTACATTGTGGCTAGCCCTGTAAATATTTAGTTTATCACTTAAGTCTCTTTGTGTATATTCAATGGTTTTAATCTGCCATTACCATTTCCCACACTAGGTAAAACACTGGTATCTATTTATATCCTATTAATGAATGCAGTCATTCTATATCTGTCCTTTCCTTCTGACTAATTTCACTCAGCAGATGTCTCCATATCCATCCATTTGAGAATCATTTAAATACCTCTTTTCAAAACTGAAAAAATCAATGTATTTAAAAGTACAACTTCGCTACCCATTATGTTTGAAAATACAGATGTTGTTCACTATAAACTGAGGTGATAGCACACATGTGCACACACAGCACATATTACATCTCCTTCTGCTCCGAGTCAGTGACCTGAAATTAAAGACTCCATGAACCTACAAAATAAGAAAATTTTTAAAAAAAAAATTGAGATGACTTGATAGCTGTGAATGTTTGAAAAATCTGTTTCATGACTGGATATATAATTAAGGCCTTGTTGCGACTAACCTGAGTTCAATCCCGCACCCAGGTGGTCTCCTGGGCACTGTCAGATGAGACCAAAAAAAAAAGGAAAAAAATTGGGTTATGGGAGGGCTGGGCCTGTTTTGGCTCCAGAGGTGGTGCCCATGATTGCAGGCATCATTTGACTGTGCCATCAGAGCCATGGTTTCTGTAGAAACAGAAATGTTTTGGGGAGATCCCGGGTTCAAGAGAGGATTTGACACCTAAATTGTAAAGGGTTCTTTTGTATACTTGAGCCTTTTTAAAACTTTAAGAGCAGGGCCGGGCGATAGTCAAGCGGGTAGGATGTTTGCCTTGCATGCGGCCAGCCCACAGGCCCAGGTTTGATCCCCGGCATCCCATATGGTCCCCGAGCACTGCCAGGAGTTACCCTGAGTGCAGAGCCAGGAGAAACCCCTGAGCATTGCCGGGTGTGACCCAAAAAGGAAAAAAAAACAAGAGCAAGAGAATGGAGGGATTGCCAGGCTGCTCACACCTCATGGTCTGGCTGTTGGATGAAGTTTTCTCTATAAACAGGCTCACTGCTCAATGACTCCTATGACTTCTTTTATGTTGATGTTCCTACTATCTGAGAGGAATGGATTCTCTTCCTAAAATTACACTTAAAGTCTTGGGATTTAAGAGAAGTTTTAAGAAAAGATAAAAGAAAAACAACCTGGGGAAGAATTCTGACCACTTCATTTTGTTAAGAATCTGCTCCCATGACTGGGAACACAGACTTTCAAACACTACAAGCCATGTGGTTGGGAGATAGTAAGTTCTTGTTAGTTTTAAGAAAATAGCACTATGTTTAAAAAAACAGCACATTCAGGTGAATAACAATTTAGTCATCACAAGATCCTTTATTTCTGAGGAGACTCAGTGAAGTAGCTCAGGTCACCCTGATACCTGGGAACAAAAGATTGACACTGTAGCAAAGTTTGGCTTGATCGAAGAATATTTTAGCATTCTGAAAGAGGGGCTGGAGAGAGTACAGCCGGTAGGGCATTTGCCTTGCACATGTCTGAGTCAGTTCAATTCCCCAGCATCTCAGGCGTTTCCCCAAGCACCTGCAGGATATTTGAGTGTAGAGCTCAAATAGAGCTGTGGCAAAAAAGAAAAGAAAAGAAAAGAAAAGAAAACGTTCATTAAAGAGAGCTCCCTGAAAGTTGTAAACAATTTAAGGCAAAAATTGTCCATAGGATTGAGTACTCAGAGCATCTGTGATCTGCAGTTTTGTATCAAGAATATCCATAGCACATAGTGACAATTTTTCCTGTTACATTGATCATGACACTAATATAAAAGGAAAATGCTTAAAAATTATACCTGGAATCAAAGTGAGTCATATAAAGTATTTTGTTTATTGTTGTTATAGGCAATGAGAATGTATATGGAAAGTATGAAGAGTAATGATACTTCAAATCCACAGGTGAGAAGAAAACTATATTTTCTGTTGTATGAAAGGAATGAGCATCCTAGAATTTAAACCTTAATATTAATGCATTAGTGGCTGCATTTTATTTTACTTTTTGGGTCCACATCCAACAATGCTCAGAAGTTACTCCTTGCTCTGAATTCACGAATGCCTCATGGTGGTGTTCAGAGGACCAGATGGGATGTTGAGGATTGTACCCGGGTTGGTTGCATATAAGGCAAATACCCTACCCACTATACTATTATTGCTCCAACCCCAGTAGCTACCTTTTTAATTGACACTGATGTAGTTTAACGTGTTTTCATAAATATGACGATGTGCTTAAAAATAGCAAATTATCAAATTGGATAAAAATCAGTTTTTTGTATGCAGTATGTGTGTTAATGCTGAGGTCTGAACCCTAGACCTCATACAGCGAGGCACATATTCCACCGTAAAACCACATCCTGGATCCCTGCATTTGTATTTTTAGGGAGGAGGAGGGTTTACTCCTATAAATACTGAGATTCTGTAGTGCCAGTAGTGACCAAACCCAGGGCTCCCACTTGCAAAACCGTGCGGTACTAGTCCTTTAAGATATCTCCCTGGTTCTGAGTTCACAGTTTTAAGAACCAAAAATACTGTGAGATATTACCATAGAACTACTTATAATTATGCATTTAAATTTTGAATGTATTTTTATTTATCATTATTTCCTCCCAAAAATCCTGTTGTTTCACCAGTGTGCATTTCCCACCACTAATGTTCCAGTTTCTCTCCTGCCACCTTACCCCCTCTGTGGCAGGTACTTTTCTTCTCTCTTCTTCTCTCTCTCTCTCTCTTTCTCTCCCCCTCTCGCTCTCGCTCTCCCACCCCCTTTTGGTCATTATGTTTTGTAATACACATAATGAAAGGTTATCAGGTATATCCCTTTACCTACTTTCAACAGTCTGTTCCTGTCCAAAGTGATCATTTCCAACTATTTTTTGGGGTCACATTTGACGATGCTCAGGGGTTACTCCTGGCTCTTTGCTCAGGAATTACTTTTGGTGGTGCTCAGAGGACCATATGGGATGCCAGGCATTGAACCTGGGTCAGTCGCATGCAAGGCAAACACCCTACCTGCTGTGCTATCCTTCCAGCCCTCCCAACTATTATTGTCATACTGGTCCCTTCTCTATATTAACTGCCCTTTGCCCCCCCACCCACTTGAGGCATGTTTCCAACCATTGATTAGTCCTTCTGACCCCTATTTTTCCTAGTCTTGTATATAAGTCTCATACTATTTTTTTTGTATTTCATGAACGGAATGCAGTTATTCTTTATCTGGCCCTCTACTTCTGACCTGTTTCACTCAGCATGTCTACCCATTTATTATAAAATTTCGTGACTTCATTTTCCTTAATGGCTGTATAGTATTCCATTATGTAGATGTGCCATAGTTTCTTTATCCAGTCATCTGTTCTCTGGCACTCAGGTTGTTTCCTGATTCTGGCCTTTGTGAATGCATTTTAAAATAGACTTAATATATTTACTCTCTTGTTATTAGCAGATATTGATTCATTCCGCTAAGTCTATTAGATTTTGATGCTCTAATATTTTCAACAGTCAATGTATATTAACATATTAATTTTTAATATAATTAAAAGATAAATTAATCTTTTTTTGTAGGAATCAAATGTAGGCAAAACACTAGCTGAAATCAGTGATCGCTATGGGGCACCTAATTTGAGCAGAGTAGAGGAGCTTGATGAACCGATGCTATCCGATGTAAGTGTCCTTAGGAGAGGGTTTGTGAATAGTACATTATTTCATCTGGATAAGCTTAGTCTATGTAAGATCATAGTTAGTCTCCTAAAGGGCCTTTCCTTACTAGGAAGCCAACAAACAGCTTTCTGGGCATTGCCTAGATCCCTAACTGGCCTCCTTTTAGACACTATCACTGCTGACATAGGCCTACTTCACCTTGGGAGGTCAGCAGTAATGGGAAGGGTCTAGAAGCTGATATATAACACTGTGCCTCTTAATGCAGTATAAGATTTGTTTATTTGGGGGTTAGATGTAGAAAACTTCAAAATCACTTTAAAATGTGTATTCAAAGTAATTTATTTGGTGATCAATTCTGGAGGACCAATGTTTTAAGTCTGAAAACCACTGAATCAAATACATACCTTAATGAAAATGCAAGCTTTTGCAGTATGTAAGCACATTTTTTAATAAGGGCCCAGAGTTTTCTGTGTGCCAGGCATGGTGCTTAGTGCTCTTAAGATGAAAACATATTTTTCTTTGGTTTAGGGGAGAAATAGACAAATAGTGGGTACTCTCATAGAAACTGGTAATAATTATTGATTATTGTCCAAATCAGCTCTGAGAGTGAAAAGAGGGACAATTAAAAGTTCATCAGCTCACCTCACAGGCAGGGTCTGGGACTGCTGTGGCTGAGGTGTGCCTCAATCATCTTAGTGGTTAGCCCCCACCAGAAGGATCGAGGGCTACCAGGGAGAGCAGGAGATACAGAAGAAAAGGGCGGATTAATGAATGCAGAGATAGCACAGTTATTAGTTATTGAATTTCAATTGTATTTAAAATAATTTAAAACCTATCAAAGGCTTTATTATACTTAAATACATGATGTGATTTCTAGTACCGAAGTGACTGAAATCCATTTATTTTGTCTTGTAATGCGTTTTCTTAATTCTAACTATATTAAAGCATATTTATTTTTGCTTTGCTTTTAGGCTTCATTAAACATTGATCAAGATGTAGATTTGTAGATCAATCAACTTGAGAGCAATACATAATACATTTTTCTGCTCGTTTCAAGTATTCAAATATAAGTATCCAAAGTATATTTTTCACTCCAAAGTGCTCTTTTGATTATTTTTCCTTCTCTAAAGAGAATTTTATAAATGGGGCTTCAAGGGAAGGCTTAAAAATACAGTTTCAGATTTTCTACTATGAGAACAGGTAAGTTTCCTGAAGCAAAAACCAAGGGCAAGTAGGACAAAAGATAAAAAGAATCTGTAACACTTGGGGCCAGAGTGATAGTACAGCAGGTAGGACACTTGCCTTTCATGCATATGGCCACCCAAGTTCTATCCATGGCATCCTATATGACCCCCTGAAAATTCCAGGAATGATTCCTGAGTGCAGAGCCAGGAATAAGTTCTAATCCCTGCCAGGAATAAGTTCTAATCCCAACAACAACAAACAAAACAAAACAAAACAAACAAAAAAGGAACATGTGTGCTTTCCTGAGAGCAAGAGTGCCTTGAATGGAAGGTACGTGTGTGTGAAAAGCAGAAAGGACTCTGGGCTCTGAAATGTTCAACATATTTGAAATGCACATTTTCTTCTGGAATTAACATTTCCCCATGTCCTGAGGATCATGCTATAAGCTAGTTTCTGAGCACATCTGCTGGTGTGAGAAGGTAGGTCAGTGCCACTGAGAGGCATGCTTGGTGGTGAGCAGAGCTGGCAGTCACAATCACAATCACAATCTTCCCGTTCATCATCTATTTGCTAGAGCGGGCACCAGTAATATCTCCATATGTCCTGTCTCATGCTAGTAGAACCCAAAGGCATCTGCTTGCACCAGGAACATAAAGAGCCTCAAACCATTATATTAGGTCATCGGAATGACCTAATATAAATGTTACTGGTATTTGGCATATCAAATACAACACGAGCAGCTTGCCAGGCTTGCCGTGCGGGTGGCATACTCTTGTAGTCACCTCTAAATAAAGCATTTGTATAAACGGTCTCTACTTTTCTGAATACCCATTCGGCTACAAAATAAATGCTTGGCTGACTGACTTTATCTGTCCATTGTGGAGCACTGGTAGTGGAAACACCCATTTTAATATGTGCTATATCCTTTAAATCCTACAGTAAAAAAAAATAATTTTTTTTTCCCTTTTTGGGTCCACCTGGAGATGCTCGGGGTGACTCCCGGCTCTGTACTCAGGAATTACTCCTAGCAGTACTTGGGGGACCATATGGGATGCCGGGGGATCAACCTAGGCTGGAGGTGTGCAAGGCAAATGCCTACCCACTGGGCTATCGCTCTGCCCCCTACATAAATTTAAATATAAATATAAAGTCAGATACCATTTACATAAAAAACCCTGGTCGAGAAGTGAGTGGGTGGGGAAATCTAACTCACCATTATGTACAATTTGGCCATTAGCTTGGATAAACATAATGTATTCATTAAGCATGTATGTCTGAATAAATATAAAACGCAGAGGCAGTAAGTGGAGAAAATAAAAAGTACAACTGCTGAAGGGACCAAGTAAGGCATTAATGCTGTTTACTTTTATACAGTGAGAGAAGTCACTTAGAGATTCTGGGTGGGAAAGAACAAAAAACTTTCCCCTCCTTACTCTGCCAACAATGATACATATATATGTATATATATATATATATATATATATATATATATATATATATATACACACTCATATATATACTTAGCTATGACTGGGTAGGAGGAAAAACATGAACAGAAAAAATGAAGATGGAAATGCCCATAAGATTCAGTGAAGAATAGCAAAAGCTGTGCAGGAATGTCTATCTGTTCAGGAAAGTGGATCTGATCTGATTTTAAATTCTAAGCTAAGAAGTTGACAGTATGTACCAACAATGGAAATGGAGATGACAGTAGTACTCTGAAAAA
>JAJIBD010009668.1:0-83214 GCA_021461705.1 Cryptotis parvus
GGAGGAGGGACATCAAGTTATACTCAAGGACTACTCCCAGCTCTGTGAGCTCCCAGCTCCCACCATTCCCTATGGTGCTTACTGGACCATGTGGTGCCTAGAGTTGAACATGGTCTTTATTCATGCAAAGCATGTATTCATCTTTTGAATCATTTTCCAGCCCCATTTTTGCTATTTTACTTATAATGACTCAAAGACATAGTTTCAATTAATTTTCCTTTTAGTTATGTTTAAAATGTAACATAAAATAGCATTCTATTTGGCTGAGGCCTTTTCCTCACCATGTTGCTTATTTATGTAGTGCATTGTCATAAGTTAATGAAGACTACAGAAATAAGAGCTAATGATTCATTTTCGTGTAAAAGGATTCTTAAGATATTCTATTTGTGAAAATTAACAATTTAAAATAGGCATTAAAGTGGCTTAATTTTTAAGCTAGAAACAGAAAATAGTCTTTTAAAAAGCGAATTATCTAAGTGAGATAATTAGCATGGATTAATATTTAGTCATTATAAGAAAGCACTTAAATACATGAGTTCCTTGAGGGCAGGAACTGCGACATTTTAATATTTTTGGCATCTTTGGTTCTTTGCCTCACACATTGTCTGTCAGTTCAAGAGGAGTCTCACCAGATGCATGCTGAATTAAATAAATACACATTTCATAAATGTTTGTTATGGGCATGATGTGAAATTATTTTAATGAATGAAACAGAGTCACTAATAATTAAAGGAACACTGATGAATTAAAAATGTGAATAAATAGAAGGTACTTTTAAAAAATCTCATTTCAAACAGGCATTGGTGATGAATGCGATAGATTTCTTGTATGTGTGTTTGCACTTTACATTACATTGAAAAGGAATTCTATTTTACTTGTCCTTTTCTAAAAATAGAATTGCTGTGAGATAGACCGTTACAAAGCTGTTTATGATTGGGTTTCTGTCACACAGTGTTCCAACGCCCCTCCTCCACCAGTGCACATTTCCTAACACCAGTGTCCCCAGTGTCTCCCACCACTCCCTGTCCTCCTTCTTTCTATTTTTGTGCATTGTAGTTTGTAATACAGATAGTGAAGAGTTATCATGTATATCCCTTTATCTAATTTCCATGCTTAGTTCTACTCTATCATTACCATTTCCAACTATTATGTCAAACTGGTCCCTTCTGTGTTTTACCTCACTTATGGTAGATTCAAGACATTCATAAACCCTCCTGGCTCTTGTTTTCACTGGCTGTGGATATTAGTCTATTTTTTATATCTCACAAATGAGTGCAGTTATTCTATATCTGTTCTCCTCTTTCTGCGTTATTTCACTCAGCAGGGTATCTCTCCATGAGCATCCGTTTACAAGCAATTTCTGTGACTTAATTTTTCCTAACAGCTGCATAGTATTCTGTTGTGTAGATGTACCATAGTTTCTTTTATCTAGTCATCTGCTCTCGGATGCTCAGGTTGGTTCCAGATTCTGGTTATTATGAAGAGTGCTTCAATGAACATGGATATTCCTCCAAAAATTAGAAATTGAGATCTATTTGAGCCAGCAAAGTATTCCTCTGGGAATGTATTCTGGGGACCCGGAAACATGCAGCAGAAACACCAACTGCAATTATATGTTAATTGAAAAAGGGATTTTACAAAACTGTTTTGTGGACATTTATGCTGTTTTCTAATATCTTGGATTACCAATGTTCATTAATTCTGATTAAATGACAGAGCATGGAAATGCTAAACTACTGGTCATTCATCTTTTCCACATTACTGCTATATACATTTTTTGGCATTTTTAAATTGTACCTAATAATGATTTTGATTTAAACAAAAGAGAAAGAGACAGAGAGAAAAGGAAAGAAATAAAGAACCTGCCATGGAGGTGGGCTGGGGGAAGGGGGAGAGAACAGGGGACATTGGTGGTGGGAGATGGGTACTGGTGGAGGGATGGGTGCTGGAACACTGTATGACCAAAACCAAAGTGGGGACATCTTTATAATTGTATATCTCACTGTGGTATAATAAATACTTATTTAAAAATAAATAAATAAATAGATAAAAAAATTTTTTAAAAAGTTCCTCAGAGTCCAGAGTGGTTGGAAAGTATTCCATAAACTGCCAAGATAACTCAGGATAAAGAAAGGAGACACAGCACATGCTGCCTACTTGTATTTCCAGCTGGAATCAAAACACGTTCAACCACCAAACACTCCCATAACTAATATTTAAGGGTCTAACCATAGTATAATTTACATAGTAGAAAATACACTAATTTAAGTATTTGATAACATAATAATTTTGTAGAGTTATATTCCCATAATATACTGCATACCTATTTGCCAGCTATCTCTATTCCTACCCAGATCCAGTCCACAAATATATTTCTGTCTACAGATTTCTTTTAACTGAGCATTAGAAAAGTAGAGTCAATGTATATGCTGTTTTCATTTTTAATGTTATTTTCATTACTTAGAATTGTTAAATTTTACTAATACATTTAGATGTGAAATGCATTTTACTTATCCTTTCACCTATATATGGACATCTAGAATGTATTCACATTTGCTGTTATACATAAATGCTAAAACTCCCTTTTAACTCAGTGCTATAATAAGTTCTCCCCACTTAGGGAGCTTATTTTCTTTTCTTTTTTTGGGCGAGCTTATTTTCTTTTCTCTTTTACTTTCCAATAAACTTTTCTACTTTCTAACTCTGAGTCTGAGCATATTTACTACTCAATAGCTTTATTTTCTTTATATTTCCAACTGTTTCACACAATATTTTATCTATCTATCTTGTTAGAACTCCTCCCAGAAGACCAGCCTGTCACAGCCGGCTCGGTTCATCAATAAATGCTGGATTTAGAGATGACTACAAGAGTATGCTACCCGCTGGCAGAGCCTGGCAAGATACCAGTGTTGTATTCGATATGCCAAATACCAGTAACAATTATAGACCTCATTCCCATGACCTGATGGAATGGTTTGAGGCTCTTTATGTTCCTGGAGGAAGCAGGTGCCCTTGGACTCGACTTGCATGAGACAGGTCATATGGAGATGTTACTGGTGCCCGCTCGAGCAAATCGATGATGAATGGGAAGACAGTGATACAGTGATACATTGATTTAAACAAAGATTGTAATCATTATGTGAATGTTTATGGAAAAGAAGCAATACCTTAAAATAACTGCAAAATTCTTATTTTCCCTGTTTTTAAATGTATGGCAATTATGAAAAGTAAGAGAAAGATTGTTCATTGACCTCTTCCCACTCTTTAATTAAAACTTTTCTTTAAGTATGAATTTTCTCATCCAATTTGGAAATTGTCTGTCCAGATAGACACCATACCTGGGTACAAGAATATATAGCTATGCTTTTGTACTTTGAGGGAACACTGGTAATAATTTTGTTTTCCCCTCTATCAGAGCCTACAAAAAAAGCTTCACTGAAATAACTGCAGATAACAAGTCTTTTGAAGGACAATTATATTTCAATGTTGTTAATTTCATATTTTAGTCAAACAATTGTCTTGATTTTGCAAACATATGCATGTTTGCATATGTTCACCATGACCAATATTTATCAAAAGCTATTTTTCAATAAGTTGTAATAGCTCTTTGTTCAGAGATATAAACTTTTAGGCAAGAGTTACAAACTGGTGGCTTACGGACTATAATAAATACATTAAACTTTGTTAAAATTATTCGTAGTGTAATATTTTATTACTGTTTTACTTATTTCTTACTTAACCGTTGGAAGTCAGGATATTTCACATAAAAAATACAGATTTCCCTCTTCTGAAAACTTACTAGACACAATGAGAAATTGTGTGTATCTCAAACCTTGGCAACATTGTGATTTGAAACTAAAAATAGCAACAATTTAAAGTCTTCCTTCCTTTCATTTTGATGTTTCTCTTCTGTATCAAATGGTGTAAGACACAGCATGGAAATGCTTACCCAGAATGCTCTATGACTTAATGGAGTATTACATGCCTTCTTTCTACCTGTAATTCCCTGTCCCCTTTTCAATTTCTAGGTTACAACATTTTTCTTTTATAAAGTTTCCCTGTTTTCCTGTTTTCTTCTCCTTGTTGTGATTTTTCTTTGTATTTTTCTCACATGAGTACTAAAGAATATATCTCTTTACTAAGCTGTCTCTATGCCTCATATTCTTAACCTATATTTGTTTTTCTGTCCTATTCCACTTGGTACATGTTACATTTTCATGTGCCTTAGATATCAGGCCCTGCTTTCAAACCTGTAGAGACCACCCAGATCTCTCCTTCTGATATATAGATAGGTCTCAGTCTGATTAGATCCTCCAAATAATTCTAATTCATACTGATCATTAGTGGCATCCTCATTTCTAGCACAACTTTAGACATTTTTTGACTTCTGATGTCTTTACTTCCAACATTGTTGCCCGATCACCCCTCTCTCAAATAGTCCATGACAAACTTCAAGATTGCGCCCAGTTACAGGATACAGTCATCTTGTCTGCTGCATATTTCAAAGTCAGATTTTATTTCTTTGTTTTAGAGCATAGTTTCTAGGACCTGTACAGACAGTACAGCAAGTAAGGCACTTGCTTCGCAAACCTCAGACCCAGGTTAGATCCCAAGGACCAATATGATCCATGGAACCTTGTCAGGAATGATCCCTGAAAACCACTGGAATGGTGCCCTCCCCAACAAAAAGGACAAAAAACAAGTTTCTCAATGTATGATCCTTTCAGAATTGCCTGATTCCAAAACATTATTCTTGGGTTCCACCTGTTTTCTATAAAATCCTTTAGGCAGGATTCTAGACAATAAATGCAGTATGATCAACAATGATAAAAGATTGCTTGCTGGCTTTATGGAAGATAAAATAGGATTCTATTAAATTTACAATGGTTGTGTTTTTAGATCTGGCAGTATGTTTCTCAAATACATATCCTAATTGTGATAGCTGAGTGTGTAGCCTTAGCAGTTCTCTGCAACCATCTTGAGATCATCAGGAACATAACTTTAAAGACAGTTTTAAACATTCTGCTGAAATTATAGAAGGAAGACAAGAGACATTGTGATGTGAAAAACAACCACTTTTGTTATTTATGAAAAATCTGTTTGAACAAGTTTAAAGTATTTCAAATTTAAAAAGGGACTTGATATGTCATTTTCATGGTCCAGACCCACAGCTCATCAGGAACCCATGCAAGAGAGACACTGATCTCAAGATAGCTCAGCAGAATAACCAAGTTCAAGCCCAGGTAGGCGGCTCTCAAAGGCGGAAGTCACTGGGCGTTCCATGAAATGGAGCTGGGGACCCCATTCCCCTCTCTGGTTCATCCGGAGGCCTGGTGGCCCTGCCCAAGAACTGCCTCAGGGCTCTTGGTCAGCATGCAGAGACTCAGGCACACAGGGAAGAGCTGCCATCCGGCTCTCCCCAGTCATACATCAAACTAGTGGAACCAATCATGTTCTAGAATATAGCACAACCCACAACGTGTAAGAAAGCGGAAGCAAGGAGAGAGAGAGAGAGAGGGAGAGAGAGAGGAGATAGAGAAAGAGAGAAAGGTATAAAGAACTGCCATGGAGGCAGGCTGGGGGAAGGAGGGAGGGGGGAACATTGGTTATGGGAGATGGGCACAGGTGGAGGGATGGGTGTTGGAACACTGTAAACCAAACTCAAACATGAACAGGTTGTAATTGTATATCTAACATTGGTATAATAAAATCTTACAAAAATAAAAGGGGCTTGATAAACTTAAAATACTGATTGGTTATTGTGACGATATTTTCACTATGTTTTGACCACTACTTTTGTAAAGTAATTTAAAGCAAAAAAAAATAATAATTTGGAACTGAATACATGGGTTTGATGTTTTTGTTTGTTCATTTGTTTTGAGGAACTACATCCAACTTTGCTCAGGACTGATTCCTGACTCTGTACTTGGACATCATTCCTGGTATAGCTCAAGGGACAATAGATGGTGTGCTAGGGATCAAACCTGGGTCCTCTGCATGGAAGGCAAGAGCCCTTGCACAGTGTTATCTTTCTGGCCCCTCAAAGTATGTTTTAACAGCTTGACCAGTTTGAACAAGATCCAAAATATCATGAAGACTCACTGTTTAATTTTTTTTAATTTTTCATTCACTATTGCAACACCCATCCCTCCACCAGTGCACATTTCCCAACACCAATGTCCCCATTTCCCTCCCACCCCCCCAACCCCTCACAACCTGCCTCTATGGCAGGCTCTCTCTTACTCACTCATTCACTCACTCTCTTTTCCTCCTTCTGTTCATTCTGGTATTCTGGTTTTCAGTACAGTCACTGTAAGTTATCATGCATATTCCTTGACCAACTTTCTATACTCAATTCTAGTCTAGCTTACTATTTCTAACTATTAATGTCAAAGTGGCTTCTTCTCTACCTTACCTACCTTCTGTCCCCACATATATGAGGTAGAATGCAACCATTGATACATAATCCTGGCCCCTGTTTTCCCTGACCTGGAATATTATTCTAATACTATGCTTTTATATCCCACAAATGAATGTAGTCATTCTATATCTGTCCTTTTCCTTCTGACTGATTTCACTCAGCAAGAGACTCACTCTTTTAATCTGTAAATTTGGGGCAATAGTGTGTACAAGTTGCTATAGAAACCAAGTGAAGAGACTGATCTGAAAACAACATAAAAATACACAATACCATTTCTACTGTAGAGTATTCAAAGTATGAACCAGGATTTCAAAATATAACTATATTATTTTAAATCATGTTTATAGAGAGACATAATCAAAAATCGTAATTTTACAAAGCAAGCATTATGGTCTGCAACTAAACAATCTAAGGCTGGGACTGGTAGCATGGTACTATATGTCCATAAGGGTTCTATCCAGACACTGTTTATGATCCCCCATGCCCTATCAGGAGCAGTCATTGAGTTCAGGGAAAGAAGCAAGTGCTAGAGCACTTCTAAGTATGACCCATGAAATAAACAAAAGAATCAGGCTAAGGTAGGTCAAGTAACATGCCACCAGCACAAAGGAAGCAAATATTTATCATGAGATTTAAAAAAAACATGTTTGCATCATTTTCCACTGCACCAGATTGAATTTAAAACAATAAGCCAACACATTTCTTTTTATTAACATTAGAATGACATTTGTAGGTTCTAGAGTGACAGTACACTAAGTCAGGTGCTTCCTTGCATGCAACTGACCCAGGATTGATCCCAACACCCTATATGGTCCACCAGCACTGCCAATAGTGACCTCTGAGTGCAGAGCCAGGAGTATGTCCTGAGGACCTACACCTACACAACTCCCAGCAAAAGACATGGCATTTCTTTTTTAAAAAAATAATTCTTGCCATCTAGCACTGGATCTATTTGGGGGAGGATGGGATTAGGCCACTCTTAGTAGTGCTCAGGGATTAATTACTCCTGGCCCTGAACTCAGGAATTCCTCCTGATGGTGCTTGGGGTAACATATGTAATTCTTAGGCTCAAACAAGGTCAGTTCAAGTGCAAGGCAAGCAACCAAATCTTTGTGCCATCTCTCTGGCCCTAGTGGTTTAAAAAATATTCATTCTATTTTTTTTATTTGGGGGATTTCTAAAAAGTGCTTAGGCAGTCTGGAGAACATTCCCAGCATGACTTTGTCAGTTGGATCTAGTGTCCAATACTTGAATCCATGATGTACTATTACTCAGGTCCCAAGGTACAGGGAACCAGAAGAGCTACATCCGGTGATTTTGCGTGGGGTCTCTGAGTAGAGTCCCACACATCAGAGAAGGCACCTCTGATACCTGTGCTAATTTCCTGGCCATATCTGGCCCTTTTGTGAAGTACAGTACACAGAATTTGAGTATTACTTAAGTGAAGTGTCCAAATGGACCAAGACCTAGGGCAATTAGATTTTGAGATTTTGTAGAATACAAGAATTAAATATTTGAATTCCACTGAATGGACATAAGTTTTAAAAATAAAATACTTTGGTAAACAATTGATCTATCAATTCTATCATTAGTCCTGCGTGAGATAATCATATCATGGATCCACTTGGAATAAATAATAACTTCACTGTAATCTGTAGTGAAGACCCTCTGTCTTCATAATTTTGTAGCTCACAAGAGCTGCTCAAATTCAATGTTTTACTTCCATATTGATACCTAAATATTCTATTTAAAGAATACTTTATTAAAAAGAAATTATAGAATATCTTATCCCTAAGATTATTAAAAGGAAATGATTTAATTTTGCATCAGCTTTTATCCTGACACTTTCTGTCAAAAACAGCTCTGAGCTGGCTATTCAATTTATTATATGGCCATTAGATAAAATAAATACTTTGCCTTTATTTTTTTTTTTTTTTTTTTTTTTTTTTTGTCATGAGACTCTTTTATTCATGAGTAGAGTGATTCAATTTAGACAAGGTAGAATTTTGAGGCTGCTTTGTCACTGATTTTTTTTAAGTATTTTATTATACCACCGTGAGATATACAAATAAAAAGATATACAATTAAAAAGTTCATGTTTGGGTTTTGGTCATACAGTGTTTCAGCACCCGTCCCTCCACCAGTGCCCATCTCCCACCACCAACATCCCCGGTTCACTCCCCTTCCCCAGCCCTGCTCCATGGCAGGTTCTTTATTTCTTTCCCTTTCTCTCTCTTTTCTCTTTTCCTTCCCTTCCAGACTATGGATTACAGAACATACATTAAAAGGTTGTCATTTGTATCCTTTTGCCTCTATTTAATGCTCAGTTCTAGGTTGGCATTAGTACCCTCGACTATTGTTAGCCCCCCCTGTTCCATTTTCTGTCTTACCTAAACTCTGACTCCCACACATTTGTGATAATCTCCACCTTTGACAAGACCTCCTGATATATGTTTCACTTGACCTTGGATATTGGTATCATAATATGTACATATATATTTATGCCATGCAAATAAATGCAGTCATTCTGTATCTGTCTCTCTCCTTCTGGCTAATTTCACTCAACATAATCTTCTCCATGTCCATCCATTTATAGGCAAATTTTATAACTTCATTTTTTCCTAACAGCTGCATAGTATTCCATTGTGTAGATGTACCAAAGCTTCTTTATCCAGTCATCGGTTTTCGGGCACTCTGGTTGCTTCCAGATTCTGGCTATTGTGAATAATGCTGCTATGAACATAAAAGTAGGGATGGTGTTTCCGCTGCGTATTTTTGGTTTCCCAGAGTAGATTCCCAGGAGTGGTATGGCTGGGTCAAATGGGAGTTCAATTTCTAGTCTTTGGAGGAAAGTCCATATTGTTTTCCAGAAAGGCTGTACCAGCCGGCATTCCCACCAACAATGGATGAGTGTCCCCTTTTCCCCACATCCACGCCCTAGAGCTCTGTACAGATTCAATGCAGTCCCTATAAGGATACCGATGACATTCTTCAAAGAAATTGACCAAATACTTTGCCTTTAAAAAGTTAAACATTTTGAAGGCTGGAGCAATAGTGTAGCAGATAGTTGCTTTGCATGCAGCCAACCCTGGTACAATCCCTAATAACCCATTTTGTTCCCTGAGCTCCACCACGTGATTCTTGAGCAGAGAGCCAGGAGTACTACTGAGAATTACTGGGTATGGCCACCAAGGAAGAAGATAAATATTTTGAAAATGAGCATGAATTTGATTAGGAAATAGGAATGAGAGACCAGGGATGTGGTTCAGGGTGGTTAGAGTGCATGCTTCCCATGTTAGGAGCCCTGAGCTTTGGTATTGGCATTGTCCCGTCTTCCCCCTTTGGTCCCCTCCCCAACCAAAGAATGGATGGGGTGGATATGAGGTCAAGCATGGAAATGGAAGTATTTATCCAAACTCCTAAGGAAAAGTTTCTGAACACAGAGCATATTCTTACAAGTAATTTAAACAGATTTTTCTTTTGTTTTATTTGGCCACACTCAGCAACGCTGAGGGATTGCTTCTGACTCTGTCCTCAGGAATTATTCCTAGAAGTGCTCCAGGAACCATATTGGATACCAGGGATTGAACCCAGCTAGGCTGTGTACAAGCTAAGTGTCCTACCTGCTGGACTATCACTCCAGTCCCCACAGCTTTCGTTTGGGACATGGTCAACAATGGTAATGAAATCCACTTGCTGTGGAGTTAAATAAACTGAATAGCTGTCTAATCCAGACCTGACATTTCTAAAAATTTTAACTAAACTTTGAGGACCTGCTTTCATCAGCTAGAGGTTGGGGATATTTTTGCATCATATAGGTGTTATAATGATTCATTATAATTATTAGTAGACACTGTTGATATTTTTGCTGTTGTAGAATTTACTTAATATATATATGCTTATATATATATATTATATATGCTTCCCATGATTTCCTCCACCCCCCAGTGGCCCCCTTCTCTCTCTGCCAGGGGACTAAATACAGGTCCTCTACATACATATGAGACATTTACTCTGCCACTGTGCCACACCCTCAGCCTGTTTTTTTCCCTTTACAAATGAATAGATGTATAAAATAGTGTAAAAGACAGATATGACTAGATAAAATGCAAGACAGTGGGGCTAGAGCGATAGCACAGTGGGTAGGGCACTTGCCTTGTATGCAGAAAACCCGAGTTTGATCCCCGGCATTCCATATGGCCCCCCCCAAGCACCACCAGGAGTAATTCCTGAGTGCAGAGCCAGGAGTAACCCCTGAGCATCGCTGGGTGTGACCCCAAAAAGCAAAAAATATATGCAAGACAGTATTAAAATATGTGAAGATATTCATAAAAGGGACAATTATAAAACCAAGTGTTCTAGTAAGTAGTCATGAGTTCATGCCTATTTTCAAAAGTGCACAAATTTGTACTCATCAAAGGAGAACATATCGATTTATGTGTATTTCCAGCAACCATCTCAGGCATGCAGGGCTGTGGCTGACAGCATTCTCCCTGGGATGGTGGCTTCTCTAATTGCTGTGAATGGTGATTCTATTTGTAGACATTACTTCCTACAGCATGCATTCTTATCTGTAATTATTTTTTTGAAAAGACTTATCCTCATAGTCTCCTATTAATAACAAAAGAAATTTCTGCAGCATACCTTGAACTTCAGAGATCAGAGGTATAGCTGAGTTGAAAAGAAATAATATTATCAACAAAATAATCTATGTTTACTGCAAAATAGACAGGCTGAATTTTAATATGAAAGACATTCCAGCTATCCATAGGCCAAAAATAAAATAAAAATACACAAAAATTAAAGACAGAAAAATACAATTAGAAGTTTTTATCTCATTTGAACTGCAGGAGTACTTTATCCTCCTTCTACACTTTTTATTTATGAGCTAAAAAGCATAATTTTCATATTGATAACCATCAGCAGCAAGAGGACTTACCTTCCTTTAACCAAGAAATGTTATTTTTATCATTTTCAAAATGCTCGGCTTTTCTTACTTTTTTCTTTTCCAAGTCAGTTTCTGACATCTAAGTGGAAACAGAATTTGTGATATAAAAAATTCATTAAGATCCCAAATTTATAGCATTGCATTTTATATTTAGAGACAACTGATGTATTAAAGGGGGATTCTTTTTAGGTTTTAGTCGTTGTCTAATATGGAATTTTATATTTTGCCAATTTTTAATATTCTGAAACAATGACATTGAAAAGTAAACTTTATGATATTTATTTAGTCATTCGGCAGTAAAGCTCTTCTGATTCCAGACTATGAGAGATGAAATTCACAACTAGCATAGATTTCTAGAAAAAAAAGTAGCTGTATGAGCATTTCTAACAGAACAGCAAGCTGCAAATATATACACAGGAATAAAATACAAAACGACCTCTGCAGCTATTTATGGGGTCATATGAGAAGCATATGACCTACCAGGACTGCCCGAACCCTCTGAGCAATTGAGGAGACCTATTCCACACCTGCAGCGCCCAGTACTTGACTTTCATGGCCTTCACGGAGTGGGCTAGGAAGCACCACTCTGATAGACAGCTCCGATACTTACCTGTGTGTTCCAACAGGAAGAGGTCCAAGGTGTGGGAAGGGGGAGCAGCAAGGCGATGCTCTGGGCGGCCCTCCTGTTGTGTGATGTCCAGCATTCCTCTTCCTCTCTCCTGCCAGAAGTGAGCGAGAAGCAAATTCACTCTCTCCCTGGGTGGTGCTAGATTTGTATTGCTGCCAGGAGCATCCAACTTGCGGCTGAGAGGTTTATTTATTTATTTTTTTCAAGGTAATATAAAGCCTGTGGTTCAAAACAATAAAAACCTTCTCAAAGCTAGCACTTATTTAAAATGACACTGTGCAAATACGGTAAAAATAATGAACTTTTGTTTTCTCACATTGTTAGTTTCTTTGCTTTCCTTTCCTCCACACCAACCCCCTGTCTCTGTGAGGGATTGCTATCAGAGGGTGTAGAAATATCCTGTTGCAAAACATGCATTGACTCTTAAGGACAAAAAATAAAGAAAGAAGGGGGGGGGTGATCTCCCAAGCTTTATTCTCTAGGAATCTATCTTGCAACTGGTTTTGTAAAAGCTAAGTCTTTCTAATATTTCCAGGCAGCAGGAGAACCACTTCCAGTTCCTCTGAAGTTCTATAGATACTCCCAAAATAATTGAGAATAACATGCTACATAAGACCATTAGATTATTTGTCAAAGATAACATCATCTTTTAAGAGATGATTAGAAACAAACTAAAAACATAACCTGTTGGAGGACAGGTTTAGCTAACCTGGGAGCTTTGTTGTTTTGCCCACACCCAGCTTAATCTTATTTAAGCCAAGGTTCATTCTAATGAGACCTCTCTTCTATGTAAACACTGCTAGAGGGTGTGGCAGTTACAGAAGTCACCTTGATTGAATAACTTCTGACTTATACATCTACTAAGACTTCTATGTTTTCTAGATTGGGCACAGCTCCTCTTTATACCCACTGCACCCAGCGTGGGACAGTTAGAATTTACCAGGAGACTACCACCCTGGCTACGCTGAGACTATAGGAAGACTATAGGAAGGATCATACTAGTTAGCTGTAAGCAGGCGAGTGTGACCCTTTCAGTACACGAGAACAAGATACTCAGAATCACCCTGGTGCAGATAATAATAAGAAGGACCTTGTGGGTACCATCTAGATTACATGAAGCTCATGAGGTTAAGATGTATTACTTTATACCAGCCCCCACTCTCCAGTGTTTTACATAAGAGACAATCTTGGTAGAAAGGATTAGGCCTTGGCATAACCTTTGTTTATACCTGCAATAGGGTGTGCCACTACACTCTGTTTAGAGTTCTTTGTTGACATGACCCTCCCGATTGGATCGCTTTGGTGTATATAAGGGGACTGACTTGAGGCCCCTTCACACTTCACTTTTACCCTTGGACTTTGGGCCTTTTAGCTTTCGGCTTTTGGCTCCTCCGGCTTTTGGCTTTTTGCTTGTTGGCCTTTTGCTCCTTCTTCTGGGTAGGACTCAGCTCGGGTGAGATCCTCTCTCTCTTTGGTGGGAGACTTTAGGCATCCTTTGTATGGTCTAAGTTCGGACCAGAGCTAAAGCTTGTTCATTATATTGGAGTGCTGTGGAAGAGCTTTTGTACTATTAAAAGCCTTCGGAACTGCACCAGACTCGTGAGTTTTCATCTGTTCTCCGGCGTCCTCGGAGGGTAGTAGAGAACTTCTGTCCTGACACTGTTGGGGACCCGGCAGTATTCCCCGACAATAACCAACCCTAGGATGTGATGAAGGAGCCCAACATTGCTAAATGTCGTTTCTTTCAATGAAGGAAAATGAGGTGGCCCCTCCTCCTCCAGGTTCTTTCCTGTACAACTATCTATTGTCTCTTCACCCTGTGTTCATTTCTCCTCTGAACCCAACTTCATTTCTTCTTGTCCTTTGCTCTTCAACAACCAGTTTACATGCTAATATAGTTAGCTTTCAAATCTCCCATTATGAACCAGATAATATCCAGATTTCCCCCCCAAAACAACTCAGAAAGGCCTGGAATGGTAAGATTCTATCATTTTCACCCTGTGGCCTAAAGTGATGAGTGTTTTAACATGCCTAATCTTTTATTCCTTCAAACATTTAATTTTATCCTCTTCAATTGTTAGTGTTTTATATCCCTTCCTCATGTTTTATCCTCTTCAATTGTTAGTGTTTTATATCCCTTCCTCATGTTGGAAACCTTATCTAATTCCCTTCAGAATTTCAGCATCTTCCTTTATAAAAATAAGTTTTCTATATATTTTGTGTGAGTGGGATAGAAATATACTTGGTAGATAATAATCACCATGATATTGGAGCAATGTGCAGATCTACAAAGATCTACAGGGCAAATATCTAAATCAGAAACAGTCAAGTACCAGAACAGAATGAATGAGCCAGAAATACAATTGGACATTTGACTCCTTGTTTATTTACTTTCCTTTTTAATAGTATGATTATTAATATTAATGACCAGAAACATGTTTAAAATGACTTTGACTCTGTTAGGTTCCAACTACAGCAGCAAAATTGTCTCACCGTTAGTCTCTAAGACCCAAAGACCTTTCACTCTCTGTGGACTGCAATACTTCCAGGCTCATGATGATTATTCTCAGAGTCCGTGGGCATTTTTTATGTAATTTTTTATGATAAAACTATTTCCAATTCCCTTCTCAAATAACAACAAATGAATCAAAAGCTTTTTTATATTTTTAACTTTGGAAATTACTAAAACTCCTCATCATGTATATTTGACTTGTTTATATTTTTGTAACTACTGTGATAATCATAATTTAGATATAGTGGTAATTAAATTGCAGAATAAGCATTTTACATATTTATCAATAGGTCTGATTTTTAAAAGATAACAAAATTTGTTTTAGCTGATTCAGCTCTATCAGCTAGTGTCCATGTTGTACATTGTGTTAATGGTATTCCATACTGGTCCACCCAGCAGACCAGCCTATCACAGCCCGGCTCAGGCGGCCGCTTGCAGCCAAGCGGTTCATCAATAAATGCTGGACTTAGATGACTACAAGAGTCTGCTACCTGCACGGCAGAGCCTGGCAAGCAACCCGTGTTGTATTTGATATGCCAAATACCAGTAACAATTATAGACCTCATTCGGAATGGATTGAGGCTCTTTATGTTCCTGGAGCAAGCAGATGCCCTTAGGCTCTACTAGCATGAGACAGGACATATAGAGATGTTACTGGGGCCAGCTCGAGCAAATCGATGATGAACAGGGAAGACAGTGATACAGTGATACTGGTCCACACACAAGCATGCTATGTCCATACTGGTGACATTATTTCAGCTATTTATTTATCAACCTAGAGGTGTATTTGTGATGAGGAATTCTTCATCTTGGGATGTAATTTGGCTTGGACTGGAATTTTAGTTTCTTTCTTGAACTGTCTTTGGAATGAATAAATACACTCATATCTGATGAGAAACCAAGTGTGGTGAATCCCAGGCAGAGCAAACTGGGAAGGAATAGGTGATACTAAATGAAACTCAAGAGTGAAATCCTTAATGAAATGAACCAGAAGGACAAAGACAGATGCCAGATGTTCTCACACATACGTGAAATACCGAGAAGCAAAGGATGATAATGACAAACTAAATGAAAACAAACCCTTGGATTCAGAGAACGGAACTGAGGTTACCAGAAGTGAACTATGTTGCACTGAAAGGACTTTGATAACTCTATTGGTGGGTATGCATGACAACACATATTTGAAAAGGTGTAAAATTGTAACTCTAAAACATAAATGATATTATAAAACAACCTACATTTTAAAGTTTCAGAAGTCAGGCCTGTTCGTGAGAATACAAATAGAGCAAACCCATTTTTAAAAAGAATTTCTCAGCAAATAATATCCATTTGCCCATTTAAAATATGAACTACACAATCCATATTTTATGAGAGAGGTGTTCTCAGCTCTCAAATATTTTTGCTCACTTCTATTTCGTTTTAATTTTTTAAATAGTTTGAATGTACTCTTATAATTGTCCTTTTATTTTGACTCAGGCATATCAATATTTGTAGTACTTATCCAAAGAATAATCTGAGCCATATTTTTTTTTAATTTAGTCACTGTGAAT
Organism: Cryptotis parvus; assembly: GCA_021461705.1. Taxonomy (NCBI): domain Eukaryota; kingdom Metazoa; phylum Chordata; class Mammalia; order Eulipotyphla; family Soricidae; genus Cryptotis; species Cryptotis parvus. Next base: position 16,060 of record JAJIBD010009668.1, read on the forward strand.
TACTTAGCTATTCATTATGGGATTTCAGGCATACAATGTTTTAACACCTATTACCTCAACGGTTCCACTTTCTTATACCAGTCCCCATCCCCACTCCTGTCTTCTTCCCTCCACCTACCAGCCTCCTTCTATAGAGGCATCTTTTAATGGCTTATGGCACTGTGGTTTGCAGTTCAGTTACTGTTTGAGTTTCATGCATAACACTTTACACCATTGCTCTGGTCTTCCCTTCCCTGCCCTATCAATACTTCATTCCCTCATCCAAGTGGAAAACTTCATTATGAAGAGCATTTCTCATGTTCTTGTTTCAACAGCCTTTGAGCATTTTTTATTTCATATTATGTATCGTTATAAATGATAGAATCTTTAAGAACAAACAAGCAGAAGGCAAACTTTTTCAAGAGAAATACTTCTGCAAGATCACTAAGATTCACATTTTGTTTCTGTTAAAATAAAATTGAGTGTATGATTCTATGTACTATCATATTTTCCCTTTAGGAATTACCATAAATTGAATATAGTATCACTTTAATTATTTGTAAAACAGTGATATCATATATGTAATGTAACAATATGCTTATGCACAAGGAAGCCACCAACTCAAATTATTGGATTTGAGAATATATAAATATATATTTATATATATTTAAATATATAAATTTATATTTATAAATATATTTATAAATACATAAATATATAATATAAATTTTATAAAATATCTAAATACAAACTTTTATATTTAGAATAGATCAATCTGAAGAGATATATCAAAGGAAATAATGGCATTTCTTTGAAAATATGTTCCTTGATACAGAATGGAATTTTGCATAACAGTACAGTTAAGTATTTTTCAAAAAGTATTGTAAAAAATATGTGTGGGACCAAGTATTCAGCAATTTTTTCTTTGGGATTTTGTGTCCTTGATATAAAACTACACATGAAGCAAATAAACATTGGTCCAAAGTAGCAAAAGAAAAAGTAAATAAAACAAGAGAAGAATTCCATCAATGTAGCACAGGCCTTCCCAGGGGAAGGTTACAGCTCACATCACAAAGCATAACAATTCCTACATGTATCATATGTCAGATCTTATCAAAAGCTTAAGTTTAATAAATAACAATCAGAGACAGAAAAATACGTGTTTTTGTCCTTGTTTCATGCCAGATTGTCAAAGAATTTTTTATCTTGCCCAAGTTATTTTTGCACTTTACAGAATTTCTTTCACTGATTTATACCTTGCCTAGCTTTGAATTAAGAATAAATATGGAAATGACATTCAGTACTGGGTTGCTTATGAAGATTCTGGATTCTTCTGAGAACGACCATAAGCATATTTAATACAATCCAAGTAGTAGCAGTATTCTTCTACTTTTTGTTAAATGGATAGCTGTTATTCAGTTTACACTGTTCCAGTGCAGACTCCCTTCTACACTTAGTAGACTTAAATTTTCATCTTATACCCCTTTACTTCAACCTCAGAAGCGTTGTTTAGCATTTTTTTGAGTTTAATATGTTGATAATTGCTTTAATGTATTATTTAAGTCACTTTGTTTTTTGTGATGGTACAATATGTGGGTCATTGCTAAACAAAACAAAAACTTTGAATTCAGACAAGGAGCAGGAGAGACTTGGAGGAGGGATAAAGACTAAGAGTTTCTGGGAATATACCCGAGAGACCAAAAAACACATAGCAGAAACACTATCTGTACTTCTTTATTCATCTCTACGCTATTCACTATAGCTAGAATCTGGAAACAACCTAAATGCCCAGGAACAGAGGACTGGCTAAAGAAACTGTGGTTCATCTACACTATGGAATACTATGCAGCTGTTAGAAAAGACAAAATTATGAAATTTACCTGCAAATGTATGGACATGGAGACTATCATGCTGAGTGAAATTAGTCAGAAGGAAAAGGACAGATATAGAATGACTGCATTCATTAATACGACATAAATAGATACCAGTGTTTTACTAAATGTGGGAAATGGTAATGGCAGATTAAAACTCACCATTAAATATACACAAAGAGACTTAAGTTATAAACTCTAAATATCTGCAGGACTAGCCACAATGTGTAAAATAAGAGGGAGAGAGATGCAGAGACAGACAGACAGAGAGAGAAAGAGAGGAAACAGGGGTACCTGCTATTGAGGAAGCCTGGGGGTGGGCGGGGGGGGGGGTACATTGGTGGTGTAAATGGGGCACTGGTGGAGGGAGGGGTGCTGGAATACTGTATTACCAAGAACCAATTATGAACACCTTTGTAATTGTATGTCTCACGGTGGTACAATAACAAATTAAAAAAAATAAAATAAAATAAAAATTGGATTTGAAAAAAAAGAAAAAGAAAAAAAAGAGATCCTGGTGGAGGTATACTGGAACTTTGTGATGGGTAACATATTATTCAGAAATGTGAAATTGTAATGCTTATAACATCTTTAGTCTTATAAACCAATATTACTTACATAGAGCATTGAAAAACAAAGAAACAGAAAATATATGAGGTTGGAGCAATAGTACAGCAGGTAGGGTGCTTTGCCTTGCACGTGGTCTACCTGTGTTCTATCCCCTGGCACTCCATTTGGTCCCCACAAACCGCCAGGAGTAATTCTTGAGTGCAGAGCCAAGAGTAACCTTCGAACATCACCCAGTGATGCTCCAAATCAAACACCCAAAAATATGCTTCTATTTGTGAAGTTCACTCCCATTTGTGAAGATCGTTGGATATTTACCTGTATATAGAATTTTTGATTGTCTCAGTCCTACAGTAACCTGTTTGGATATGCGGAAATAGATTAACTGACCATTGAAAGAGAACAAACCTGCCATTTCTTTGCTTCAGTTTCCTCATTTGCAGAGAGAAAGTACAGCATATAGGGGTTGATTCTCTGTATCCTGTATGATCCACCCAGCCTGCCAGGATTGATTCCAAAGTGCAGAGCAGGAATAACCCCTGAGTGCTGCCCAGGTGTGGCCCAGAAGCTAATAATTATAATAATAGTTTTTAAATGTTGTATCACTTGTATCACTTGTCTTCCCATTCATTGTTCAGAGATTTGCTCAAGCAAAGTGCCAGTAACGTCTCCATTCATTGGGGATGAGGTCCATTATTGTTACTGTTTTTGGCATATCAAATACACCACAGGTTGCTTGCCAGGATCTGTCGTGGCTCTGGGTTCATCCCAGGGGACCCAGTCTTTTTCTGTGTCAGACCATCAACCATCCAGGGCCCATGGGGCAGAGCCCTGGATGTAGACAACCCTATCTCCTGTCTGCCACCTGCTAATGCAGCTGGGCACTGCAGTCACACCTGCAACACCTCAAGGGGCAGGTGGCAGGATTTAAATGCTAGTAAATATAAATAATACAAATAACTTGAAAGAGTCTCCACAAATAGTTAATAATAAAGACTTAGAAAACACATATATTTAGATTTTCACCTTTGTTAAAGTATTTTTATTATAAAATTAACAGTTAAAGATGTGGTTTGATGACTTTTGATGGATGTTTATACATACAAAAACTACCATTGTCTTTATCCTTTTATAGTACAACCTATTTTGTACCCTATTCCCAGAAAATACCAATATTTTTGTCATATCATGAAATATGTATATGTTTACTACATCATTTAATTTAGTACAATATTAACTTAAATTAACTCAGTTTATTGCATGAATTAATAGTATATTTATTTTTATTGTATTCCATAATAAGGGCACACAAGTTTTTATTCATTTATATGTTGATAGGTATTTGAGTTGTATTTTATGTCTGCCTTAAATAAAACTTCCTTAATTTATGTATATTTGTATTAAAATAGTTGTTTCTTTATAAAATCCAGCTGCTTAATATAAATTTGTAATTTTAATGTTTTTATATAAATATTTATCAAATTGGAAAAATGTAAGAGGAAAAGAAAATATATATTAAACTTTGATTATAAAATGCAGTTCTAAAATTAGTCATCATTATATTTATTTACATTAATTTTTCCTAGCATATGCAAGTTTACCTTTAAATTATGAGCTATGATTCAGGTGTGTTTACAGTATTTTATCATTATATTTGATGCATAGAGATCTTCCTTTAACCAAATCTGCTGAAAAGCCAGCATAAGGATAACATATGCCATAAAATTAAGACAATGTAACCAGAATGCTGTTTTTTAATTTTTTAAAATTGCATTTTGGAGACTATAAGGCATACCATGTCCTGTAAATGTCAAATACTATTTTTAAAAGATAATAAATTTTCAGTACCTCTGTAAGCCCTGTTTCAATTTAAAAACTATAAAACTATAGAAACTACAGCCTTTCTATCATATTCAGAATTTAGGCATTTTGAAATACTTGGATGATAATGATTGCATCAATGTAAGATATCCTATTCACTAAGTTTATATTCAATTATTCATTAATAAGATGGTATTGATTTGCTAGATTCTTACAGTACAGTACCTTATGCTAAATTCTTAATGATTTAAAATAATTATGTAAACTAATAGATATTATTGATGTAATGTTGATGATGCTTCAAAGAGATTACTTTTTAATCAATAAAACATGTCAGTAAAAATGACCATAAATGTTAGCCTGTGGGAATGTTTTACTCTTTGAGGAGAGGTGTTTTTATTTATGTGTAATTATTTTTCTCCTCTTAACCTCATAAATTTCTGCTTCATAGTCTTGAAAATAGTTTTGCTTTTGCACTTCCTAGGTCACTGCCAAATGGAAGAGCCTACGATAATTTTTTCTCATATTTTACTTTGTTTTTTTTCTTTAAATCATTAAGGAACAATTATTTTTAAGCCTGGAGGGAAAAAAAAGCATGTTATGCTTTTTAATATTTTCTTTAGATTAACTCTCGTGGTTCAGTTTTAAAACATGATGTTTTTCTCCCATTTGACATCATTCCCATGACCTGATGGAATGGTTTGAGGCTCTTTATGTTCCTGGAGCAAGCAGATGCCCTTGGGCTCTACTAGCATGAGACAGGACATATTGAGATGTTACTGGAGATGTTACTGGTGCCCGCTCGAGCAAAGGGGAAGACAGTGACAGTGATACAGCGATTTCTTTTTTAATTAAAATTTTTCAATTTATTTATTTTTAACTTTTTAATAACCATGAGATACATAGTTGTCATGATTGAGTTTCAGTCATACAATGATGTTCCTTCACTAGTGTACATTTCCTTTCACCAATGTCCCCAGTTTTCCTGCTGCCCCTCGGCTTAGAGCATGCCTCTATGGCAGAAATTTTCTCTCTCTCTCTCTGTCTCTGTTCCTTTCTCACTCTCTTAATCTCTCTCTATCTATATATATATCTCTCTCTCCTTTCAAACAGGATATTTAAAAAATTGAATTTCAGAGGGCCAGAGCAATAGTACAGTGGGTAAGGCACTTGCCTTGCATGCAGACTGATGCAGGTGAGGCAGAAGTGGTAATGGTGTGTCTTTGTGTTCATTCACAATTCCCAGGTTCTTCAATATTTCAAAAATGAAAATATTGAGTAATAAAGATATTCAGACTCCGAGTTGGAAAATAGAAACATTTATTGGAAAGTAGAAGAGAAAAGAAAAGGCACTCCCCAAATGGAAAAGAAATTAGTATAGGACTAAGTTAACAATGGCTGTGTGTCTGTGTGTGTGTCTGTGTGTGTGCGTCTGTGTGTGTGTATATGTGTTAACAGGAAAACAGGGTCTTTGTGTTACAGGGACTGCAGGGAAGTAAAAGATAAGGGCTTTCCTGCAGACACTTTTAAATGAAAATTGGGTCCTTGGCAAATGTTACAGAGGATGCAGGGATCTGACAGATCATTCTCTGGCTTTAGTCTCAGGTATTGCCCATTATATTGAGCCTCCCAGCCTCCCAGCCACCTAAGCTGGGGCAGAATTTTATGATGGACAGTTTTTAACTCTCTATTTATCAGAAAAATCTGGAATTTGCAGGGAAGTAAAATTGTAGGATGGACAGCCAAAACCAGAGCTGCTCACAGCAGCTGGTAAGGAAAAAACCAAGACTTCCTCTTTCAGGCGCGCCCAGGTTTGATCCCTGGGCCTGAATCCTGTACTGTCTCTCATGCCCTGTCAGCAAAAACTCCCGAGTGCAGAGTAAGGAGTAACCCCAGAGCACCTCCAGGTGTGGCTCCAAAACCAAAACAAGGAGACTTTTAAAAAATTGAACTTGAAGTATAATTTTATTTTAATACGAATATGGATTCTGAAAATAAATTCTGACATTTGATTATGTATTCACAGATATCTTTGTATCCTTAAAACAACAAGAGAAACAAACATAAGTTTTAATTATTATATGAGATAATGCAATTGTTTAAAGAATCAAGTTGATTGAAAAATAATATCAGTATAATATACTCCGTAAATAATATCCCTAAATTATAAAGTTAATAAAGCTAAAACTACAAAACTAAAGTTAATAAAGCTAGAATCTATATAGATAATTCCATAGTAATCTAAGAATACACAGTTGGTAATATTCAAATTATATGGGTGAATGAGATTTTTGAAGAAGAGATAAGAACTTTTTAGTGGACAAACATATTTAAAAAGTAATGATTGATTATAAGAGATGAAGTTATGTTAGTGAGGATAAAAGGGACATTCCTAATTTCAAAAAATTAGAAGGAAATTGCAATTTTATTTGCTCTTCTGATAAATAAAAAGTACTAGTTTTTTTCTTGACTTACCAGTCTCTTGTAAGGGTAGGACACTTGCCTTGCATGCACCTAGCCCAGGTAACATTACTGGCATCTTATATTGTCCTCAACCAAGTGTGATTCCTGAGCACAGAACCAGGAGTAAACCCTGAGTATAATCAGATGTGGCCCCCAAATCAAATGAAAAACGAAAACAGAAAACAAGCTGACCTTTTACTTATAAATCTTGGCAGTAGTAAAACAAGTTAAAAGATTGGTCCTTGGGGCTGGAGTGATAGTAAAGTGGGTAGGGTGTTTGCACCAGCTGACGAGGATGATCCCCAGCATTCTACATGGTCCCTGATGCACGCCAGGAATGATTCGAGAGCAGCCAGGAGTAACCCCTGAATACAGCCAGTTAAGATCCCAAAGAAAAAGTAAATATGAAAGATTAGCCCAAGACATTGTGCTATTGTATAATGAATACCTAACAGAGAAGTTAGTAGAATGACCAGTTTATCGTTATGAATGGTCTCATTTTAATATTAAGGGACAGGATGGGATTTCTATATTGCTCTTGTGGGTTCTACCTTTAATGTCATTGAAAGGTAAATTTTTGACATTTCCAAGTAATTTGTCTCATTGCTGATTGCTCAGATGTGACTGTTTTGTGTCACTGGAATCAGAATATATTTCCTCTTTGCAAACTTTATTACAATGGGAATGGTATCACAGTTGGTAACATTTTTTACTTTGGCACAGGGTGACTTTAGGTGCATTGCAGACCCTCTGAGGTACATGAGATTATTTTGTAATGTGTCCGCATAATTAGGCTCAATTCCCTTTTCCTTATATATTTTCAGTTAGATACCTCAAAATATATCTTTGTGGAAGACTTTGGAAATTTAAGTGTAGCAATATTGTTTGATCAAACTAAAAAGTTTGGGGTAGACACTTTTATAATTCTTGCAGATTGGTCCTTATCTGCTGGCCCACTTTTGGGTGTGGACAGCAACTGAATTACAACTTTCTGACTATATCCTCCATCTTCTGACTGTATCATCCATCTTCCATGTTTCTCAGATTGTTGTGTATTTAACTGTGTGAGGAAAGGTGCCAATTTCTCTAAGAGGACAGAGACTTCATGAAAGCTGTAGATAATGTGCACTTACTTGGCTTCCTGTATAAACTCATGCATTCTAGCTTTTTTAATTTTTTCATTCTCTACATGCATTCTTCTTTTCCTATATACTCATTCTTCTTTTCCCAATGACCTGATTTGTATCTTGAAGTTTCAGCATCATAAACATAATCAATAGCTATTTAGGCCTGAACCAGTTTAAAAATCATGTAAGGCCAAATCCCTGTTCTCTGATTAAAAGTTTGATTAATAGAATGCTTCATGTAAGAGGTATCACCCATACAGGCACAAATTGCACTGCTTGAGGGAAAAATCAGTAGTTCTAAAGACCAATATTCCCATAGACTCAGTTGTATATGGACTATAATAATTTTCTTCTAGGAGTAAGTGAGAAAGTTAACCCAATAGACAAAAGAAACACTTAGGAAATACTGAAGTTACTTCTTATCCTTGCATTGAAATTCTATCACATTCACACAGTGAAAATTATGTAAAACTATATACTAATGTAATTGACCAGTCCAGATTTACCAAATTTATTTGACAGTGGGAACATTTTCTAGTAAGCATCTATTAGCTTACTAGAATGTAGTAAGCTACTGAATGTAGCTTTGAGAATAGTAGTCTACAAAACAAGCTCTAATAAAATCTGGACTATCATTCTGATAAGTGCTTAACATTTTCTCTTATAACCTCTAAGTACTATTCAAATAAGAGTTAAAGTAACTTAAAATCTCATCCACTATAACTAAATACAATAAGGGAATGTGATAATACAATGCGGTAAAGAACAATAATTGATGATATACTATGTAATTTTCATTCTAGCACTTTTTAAGTTCTTGTGCAAGAGAAAGACTGGTAGCAGAAAACACATTTTGACATAAGAAAAGCCTAAAATATTAAAATATAAATATTAATAAAATTTTTATTCAAATATACTAAAATATAATAAAGACTTTAAAAGCATATAAACATTACAATGAAAAGAAGTGATGGAGGAATTTTTTTTCTCCTTCAATTTCTTTTGCCTCTTGGTGATGAGTTGGTAAAATGTCAAAAGCGACAATGATATCAGAAAGAAAAAAAATTAGACTTAGAAAACTGGAATCAGGTTGGCCTTGAGTGAAATGAAATAATACCAGACCCTGAGCTATGTCTATGCTTAAATTTGTAAACAAGATATTTCAGTCGGTATGCTAGTTATATAGGGTCAACCCAGGCAAATTACAAAACATACAAAGTCAATTTGATAAGCAAATTGACTTGCCTTCTTCATGATCTTTCTACTTAGGCTTTCTTCAGTTTTGGGCACAGTTAAAGAGTCTTTAGGGTTTATTTTAATGACAGGGAAATATACATGGAGGATAGAAACTAGGATACTAAATATCCTATTATACAAGAAGGGTACTGTACAATAAAAGGCCTGACATAGCTAAAATTAGTTGATCTGCTGATACACACATTGGATGCATTGAAATGAAAAAGTTCTATATATTTCTTTTTCCATTTTAGTCATCTCACCAGTAGGGTGTATATATCTCACCAGGTGTGGGTCTGATTAACCGATAAAAGTTATTGCAGCAAGATTGAATAAGGCTAAACTTTCAAGTGTTCATTTACATTTCAAAAGAGGTAATAATCAATTCCAAAGAGTCTCTTACTAATTGATGCTATGAGATTGAAAATATATTAAAATATTTTATCAGAATCATAATGAAGTCCTCTTAGATAGAAACTTGGAGAGTTTTTTTTCCTTTTCAATTTGCTTATTTCAAGGAATAAATATGTGTCCAATACTCTACCTGTAAATAAACCTTGTGCTTTGTAAGTTTATATAATAAAAGCAAAAGAGCCATGAATTGAAAAGAGCTTGTAGATGCCTCAATCTGAAAAAATCATATTTCTATCAAAATAAAACAGTATTTCCTATTAAACTCCTTATGAAAAATGGTGATTAGACAGAGTGGCTGTCTTATATCTGTCTTGCTTGCATTCACACAATGGAATTAAAAATACCAGATATTCTTACCCAATTTGTTTTAGTAACTCCTTTCATTTTTTTATTATTATTATTATTATTATTTTTTTATATCCAGAACTAAAAGTTGAAAGATAAAGGTAGACTAATAGAGGCTAGAGCAGTAGTAAAGGGTGTTGAGTGTTTGCCATGACTGCAGCCAATCCAGGTTTGACCCCAGTATCACTTATGGTTCCCTTTCCCTATCCACATAAACTTTTCAGGAGTGATCCTTGAGTGTATATCCAGGAGCTGTGACCCCCCTCCCAAAAAAAGGTAAAACAATAGGAGTAGCCAATGAGTTTTGCAATAATAGGTTTATATTTGTATATTTGTTTTGAAATATGTTATTAAAACACACAGCTCGGAAGAATGAAATATCTAATAAATTGCAATCTAAGAAAAAATGGAAATCAGAATTAACATCAGACAGATTAGATTTCCATTTAAAACATGTTAGTTTCTTTGTTTTTCAATTAAGATGAGAATTTCTTTCAACATTTCAAATTGCACATTGTAAATACAGGAGAATATATATATAATAACTCCTGATCACAGATACTTCATTAGAAGCAAAGCAAAGTGAAGACAGTGATACACCTTTTTATAATATTGAGAGAAGAGACAACCTCAAGTTCTATACCTAACAAAGATGTCTTTTGAAAAGTCAAAGTTAGGGGCCTGAGCAATAGCCCAGCGGGTAGGGCGTTTGCCTTGCGGCCGGCCTCGGCGCTGGCCCGGGTTCGATCCCTGGCATTCCATATGGTCCCCTGAGCACCGCCAGGAGTGATTCCTGAGTGCAGAGCCAGGAATAACCCCTGAGCATCGCCGGGTGTGACCCAAAAAGAAAAAAAGAAAAGTCAAAGTTAAATAAAACCTGCTATGTAATAAAAGCTTAGTAAAATCAGCACTAAGAAATGTGAAATATGGCACCATATTTTGCATTTTACATAATTTTCAGCTAATGATTTTCCAACCTTTATATTTACATTCTGATATCATCCTTGCTTTGTGAGTAAGCAATTAAGGTCTTTAAACCTCAGTGAAGCACAGTTGTGGAGATAATCATAGTGGGAACATGCACTTAAATATTTTAAGCCTATCAGAAATGACTACATATTATTTGATTCCAAATATTTTGTACTCTAGAATATATCAAGCTATGTAGACTGTGAAAGGATAAATGGATTAGGTGTGGGAAGACCTGTAGGAAGAATTCAAAGAAAATTTAAGAAGATGATAATACTCAGGATAGTGTCATTAGAATGGAAACATCCTTTACAGTCATGCACCACATAATGCTTTGGTCAACATGGATCACATGTAAAGTTCTCATCCCCACTTTCTTATTGCCTATTAATGTCATAGATATTTTGATGTCTTAACATTTTACTCTGGCACTTTACAGTATATTTTACTATATCTCTTCCCTTATGTTAGATTTAATAATATCTTGTTTTCTTTGACTTGGCCTCTAATCACATAAAAATATCACTGATGTCCCTTTTATTCAATGATAAAATGGTATAACAATAAATTTCTCAGAATTTTTACTGTCATCAAGGAAAATATGGCTATATATCTATCCAAACACATAGAATTAAGAACAGCAAGAGGAACCCCATTGCAAACTATACATTGTGTGTACCTATGATGAACCAATGTATGTTTCTTACTGGATAGTGTTGATAATGTAGAAATTTATGCCTGCATGGAGACAGACTACATTGAGAATTTTCCAACCTTTCTATGAAACTAAAGGTCTCTCTACAAAAAATATTGGTTTTTAAAAGCCTTTCATTATGTATATCTCTGTAGTCTAAGACTAAAATTATGCCCACAGAATATTTGGCACTCGGCAAGAGCTGAGGCCAGATTAAGTAAAATTAAATGTCAAAAACATTTTGATAAACTTTTAATGTTTCTATACTTTTCAGAGAGACTATATTTATGAACAATCTTCATAACAATCAATGTAAGAAAGATTAAAGCATGTTGATTGCTTTAGCACAATGATATCAGCAGTTGCCGCTTGTGGTTTACACTGCATGTTAAGCTACCTGTGAATATGATTTAACTGTTTCTCCAGCATCAATGTGTGAAATAAATGATTTTTTTTCATATGTTAGAAACTAAAGATACAGTGAAAACTATCACTGTATCACTGTATCACTGTCTTCCCATTGTTCATCGATTTGCTTATGGAGATAGTAACATCTCCATAATTCCTGTCACAAGCAAGTGTAACCCAAGTGCATCTGCTTGCTACAGGGACAGAAAGAGCCTCAAAACATTCTTCAGGTCATGGAATTGAGGTCCGTAATTGTTACTAGTTTTTGGCATAGCAAGTAAATAAAACACAGGTAGGTTGCCATGCTCTGCCATGTAGGTGGTAAGCTCTTTTTTTTTTTTTTTGGTGGTGGGGGTCACACCCAGCAATGTTCAAGGTTTACTCCTGACTCCACACTCAGGAATTACTCCTGGCGGTGTTTGGGGAACCCTATGGGATGCCAGGTATGGAACCCGGGTTGGCAGCGTGCGAGGCAAATGCCCTCCTCACTGTATTATTGCTCCAGCCCAGGAGTAATTCTTGATTCCCGGGTTAGAACTCCAGCATCCCATATGGTCCCCCGAGCACCACCAGCTTCAAAATGCTTTCATATATTATTGTTTCCAATTGGCTGTTGTGACAAATTACCCCACTAGCTTTAAACAACATAAATTTATTCTCCTGTATCCCTAGAAGTCAGAAATCAGAAGTGAATCTGTTGAGCTTCATTTCTCTTAAGCTATAGGGGAAAATCTGTTTCCTTACTTTACTAGAGGCTATGGCTGCTCACATTCCTGGGCTCATGACTCTTACTCCTTTTCAAAGTTAGCAACATAGGGGGCTGGAGCGGTAGTCCAGCGGGTAGGCGTGTGCATTGCATGCGGCTGACCCGGGTTCTATCCCCAGCATCCCATATGGTCTCCCGAGCACTGCCAGGAGTAATTCCTGAGTGGCAGATCCAGGAGTAACCCCTGAGCATGGCCAGGTGTGATCCCCCCCAAAAAAGGAAAAAAAAGTTAGCAATATAGTGCTGAGACCTTCTTATGTTCTCTACTCTGACTTTCCCCAGCCTTCTCTTCCACCTCCAATTTGTCGTTATATTGGACCCATTTTCTTAGCACACAATTCTCTCCCCATCTCAGCATCATCTGATCAGCTAAATAAATTCCACGTACAGCTAATTAAATTCTACGTTCAGGGCACAATAATACAATGGTTAGAGCACTTACCTTGCATGTGGCCAACTGGGGTTACCCTCCTCAACACCACACATCACACACATACCACCCCCATGTCTCAGCCAGGAGTAAGATCTGAGCTCAGCTGGGTGTGGAAAAAAGAAAGAAAAAAGAAAAAAAGAAAAAAAAGACATGCAGTTTCCTGGGGAGGAAACATTTTTCTACGTACCATTACAATATCTCAGTGGTCCTCACTACAGTTCTCTAAAGTGGGAAGAAAATATGTTTTCTAGTATTACAAGTTCAAATAAGTGAATCAACCTACCCACGGTCGTGTGTATCATGATGTTCGGTTGAAATATTCTGTTTCCAGCATGTTATTTTCTCCTCCACTACCATGAGACCTATGGAAAAGTAGACAATGGGGCCCAGAGAGATAAAGGAGGTAGGGCATTGTCTTGCCCCTAGCCAATACAGTTTGATCCCCAGTATTCCATTTGGTCCCCCAAGTTCACCAGGAGTGATTCTTGAGCACAGGGGCAGTAGTAATAATTCCCAAGCACTGCTGTAAGTGCCACCTTCCCTAAAAAATGAGAAAAGAATAGTAGACAAAGTTTTCTATAGTGAAAACTATAGATAATATAATATAAAATTTAGACTGATTATTTAATATATTCAGTAATTCTTATTAATCATATCAAAATAATAGCAGGAGACTTTCAGAAATATTTAGAATACAGAAGACATTCAGAGAGCTCCTTGAGTTAGTTTTCTAACTTTTAAAGTCAATATCAACCTTATGTATTTGACGACGTGTAGATTTTTAAAGATTTACTTTAACATTTAACTTTTTCTAAAATCCTACAAGGAAGTTCATGGTTAAAGACCAAAAAGATAGTATAGTGGACAAGACACTTGCCTTACATGCAGCTGACCCAGATACCATCCCCAGCAATGAAGTCTCACCACGAGTCATCATTGAACACGTAAAAATTAGACTTAGGCAGCACTGGATTTTTTTGTTCATCCTCTCATCCCCTCCAAAAGAAAGAAGGAAAAAAGTTAAGATGTTTTCCTGCTCTTTTGTCAATTTTTCTAATTCCTGTTGCTATTGAGAATATTTTAAGAACTGTTCAAAACTCAATTTATGTGCAATTATATTAATTGATTAATAACTTGCACCTATATTCTGAATCCCAGGTGGAATCTGTGAAAATTATTTGTAAAATGTTGCATAGTATAGGATATCTAGGAAATTGATATTTTTAATAGGAATTTTAAGTTGTAAAGATATTTTTATTTTTTCTTTTTGCTTTTTTCGGTTACACCCAGTGGTGCTCAGGGCTTAATTCTGGTGCTACACTTAAGGATCACTTTTGCCATGCTCAGGGAACAGTATTGGGCACAGAGAATCAAAGCCCAGTTGGCCACATGCAAAACAAACAAACTACTTGCTATACTATCATTCTGGCTCCAGTTCTGTTATTCTTAAACTACAAACTGGAAACTATTTTAGGAACTAGAAAATATTACCTCTAAGACAATTTTTTTTTGCATATCTTAAAACTCATTTGTGGACACATTAATGTAATTTAAGGAATCACTTGATCACTTGACATCCCGTTATTCATTGATTTGCTCGAGCGGGTGCCAGTAATATTTCCATTTGACTCTATCACGTGCCAGTGTAACCCAATGGCATCTGGTTGCTTCAGGAATACAAAGAGCCTCAAACCATTCGTTCAGGGTCTTGATGAAGAAGTCTGACCATCTTGTAGGTGGGAGGCCACGTGAATATAATTTAAGGAATATAATTTAAAACATTTCACTTTAAATTTTGGAAAAATAAATATTCATTTTGTTTCAATATTTGCTTATGTGAAGTTCCTAAAAACTTCAATTGTATAAAATATTTAACTAGCTAACAAATATTTGAGACCGATGTTCACCTTTTTATTTTATAAACTATCTCTGAAGCAAATTTTTTAAAATCCTACCACCTAAATATATGCATATATCTTTCAAGTATAAGTAGAACTCGAAGTAGTTATATATTGATGAGAAAATTGCCTCATATTTTAAATTCAGAAAAAATATATATCTTCATTTAAAAGACAGCTATAAAACTTCATTCTAAGTCTTATAGGTCAACAGCTTTGCTAATGAATATAAATGACCTGCAAATAAGTAATGTAAAATCCCTAATTAATATTAACTGGTAACACAACTAGTTCAGGAAGAATTTATAAATTTTAGGAGAAACTGGTCAGTTGTCACTTGTCTTTCTGATGTTCATCGATTTGCTCGAGTGGGCGTCAGTAATGTCTCCATTCATTGGGAATGGGTCCATTATTGTCACTGTTTTTGGCAGATTGAATACACCCTGGGTAGCTTGCCAGGCTCTACCATGACTTGGGTTCATCCCAGGGGGCTCAGTCTTTTTCTATGTCAGACCAACCAAACAGAGCCCACGGGGCAGAGCCCTAGGGTGTAGACAAGCCTGTCTTCTGTCCCCACCTGCCCATGCAGCCAGGCACCACAGCCACACCTGCAACACCTAGTGAGGCAGGTTTAGGAGAAAACAAATAAAATAAATAATAAAAGATAAAATAATTAAATAAATAATATATGACCATGTTTAAATGTTCTCACATTTTTTTGTTTTGTTTTGGGATCACACCTGGTGGTGTTCAGATGTTACTCTTAGCTCTTCACTCAGGAATCACTCTTGGAAATGCTCAGGAGATCTTATTGGATGCAGGGATCCAAGGTTGGTCATATGCAAGGTAAGTGCTGTACCTGCTGAACTATCTCTTAGGCCCCATTATTAAAAAGTCAAATCATTGTAAAGTCTTAATGACGAGCTGATAGTTGATGTAAATAATCCCTAATCCACATGCATTTTCTATAATTGGTTATAGAGCTTTAAGAACATATCAGTAGTCAGATACACATGAGAACTTAAGTGAACAACTAACATTAGTGGCGTAGTCAGAAAGCTATCTATACCTTTGTAGTGTATCTATTTTTTACATAATATCATCAAATACATTATTTCAGTTTCTTGAGGCCTTTTATAGATAAAAAGAGAATACTGTAAAATAATCAATGGATGTATTAAAACAATCAGTGAATTACTCATTGGAGTTTTTAGTTAATTATAGAAAAGAATAGTAGATTATTGTAAATTAACTAATTTAATCCTATATTTCCTTATATGTTAAGTGGAATTCATGTAATTTATTTAAATTTGTGTATAAAATACTATGTTAGTCAATTATTGCTAAAAATCTGAATGATTGGAGTGATTGAAACAAATTACATGCAATTCATTATATATTATTTTGTATACTTGTAACTAAAAACAAAGTATAATTACTTTTAAATTAGGATGAGTTAAAATTTCATATATCTGAACAGATTCATATTTATTTCCATTGGAACAAATGTGCAGAAGTAGTATGAAGCTTGAGAAAATTAGGATGTTAACATTAAAGCCTAAAAATATAATAAAAATAAATAAATCTTCTTTCTTCTTAAAGACAAAGCATAAATACTTCAAACAATGAGCTCCATAGATTATTTAAATGTGAATCTTATCTTCTTTGTCAGGAATAGCTTCTATAACATGTTTATTTCTATTGCTCTTCTATATTTTTTCCAATGCATGATGCATGATTTCCTGCTCTGTTAACCCTCTTTCTTGGACCAATCAAAACTTAGTCCTGTAAAGAAATTGGTACTGGTGGACAATCTAACTGTTGATGGCTGGAGCTTATGTACAGCTTATCACTTCATGGGACTTCAGGGGGAAATGCGTGTTTTCTGTTTCCTTCTTATCAGAGCAAGACTTGGGGCCACCTGCTATCAGACCCTGGATTTTACCACAAACCCAATTTATTCAATCTATTTTAGACTTAAGTGTTCCACATAGCCCTTGACACCTCACTGTATTTTCTGATAGATAAGGCAGAAAATTCAAGGTTCTGTTGATGAAAATAGAACAACAAAGTTGCACACGCAGATCTTGCCAGAGAAATGCATTTAACTATTTTAAAATATGGAATTCGCTTGCTCAAACATTTTTCAGCATTTTATTTGTGTGTCAGATTAAAGTATCATTGTTTTTGCTTTTAAAAATTGTCAGATAACTTGCATCTCTGATCTTTATAATATTATTAAAGTATTATAAAAATGAAATTCCATTTTCTTCTATTCCTAGAAGAATGTTATATTCAGATAATGGCACAACTGAGAATTTATGAAGATCTAAGAGAATATAAAAGTTGGAACAAAGTGGCATTAAGTCTGATACTTGGGGAAAATTTCATGAACTTTAGGTCACTAACTTCACAATTAAATTACCAATTAAATTATGTCAGTATTACATGTTCAGACCATAAAGTGTAGCATTTGTAAATTCATGATTGGTTAACCTAATGAATAACTAGAAATGAAATGTTGTATTGTTTAGATAGTTGTAAAACTTTTGAAATGTTGCTCTCTTTTTCATAGTACAAATACTCCAAGTGAAGAATACAGCAATATAAATCAACTAGGTATTTAATATAGTACTTTTCAATTCAAAATAGTGTTTAAAAGATAAAAGATGTGTTTGGGGATACTTTAGATTTGCTCTATGTGTATTCTTCACTAAAACCTTCCTATAAAAAGACTGACTTGGATTTTTTTTTTATTTTTGGGTCACACCCAGCGACGCTCAGGGGTTACTCCTGGCTCTACACTCAGGAATTACTCCTGGCGGTGCTCAGGGGACCATATGGGATGCTGGCGATCGAACCCAGGCTGGCATGGGCAGGCCCGTGCAAGGCAAACGCCCTACCCGCTTGGCTATAGCTCTGGCCCTTGACTTGAAAAGTTAATTCATGATTTTGAAAGGACTTTTTCCCTTGCTTGATGCTCCATTATTAAGCTGTTCTGAACGACTCCAAGGCATTTTCCTCCAATCATCATCCTGGCTGCAAGTTCCTGCTTTAATTTTCAGGTGTCCAGCTGGCATCTCAGAACTAGTTCATATCCTCTAAAAAAGAGCTCACTAATCTAGACCCTGGGAAGAGGTTATTGAAAATAAATCATGGGGGCCGGAGAGATAGCCAAGCGGGTAGGGCATTTGCCTTGCACATGGCCGGCCGAGGCAGGCCTATGCTGGCGGGGTTCGATCCCCGGCATCCCATATGGTCCCCGAGCACCGCCAGGAGTAATTACTGAGTGCAGAGCCAGGAGAAACCCATGAGCGTTGCCAGGTGTGACCTAAAAAGCAAAAAATAAAAGAACAAGGAAAAAAAAGAAAATAAATCATCAAAAAGATTATAGTGAAGATAAATGAGACAATGAGGATCTTAGCAGAATGTATGGGGTAGTGGAACTCTTAGAGTTTTTTTTTTTTTTGCTACTGCAAAAAAAAAAAGAAAAAAAATTGTAGATAGAGGACCTCATGTATTCTAAACTGCATTTTTCCTTCTTTTCTAACCTCAAAAAACTTGAAGTCATTTTCATTGCTTTATCATACTTACACAAACTGTCCTACTTGGTCAAAATTTCTCAATGTTTTAATGATTAGGAACTTATTATAGTAACTCTCTAAATACTCTCCTTTAACCTCTGCTTATGTCTTAACAAATAAGGTTTCACTCCTTCATTTCAGTTCTGTTAACAGATCCTGTTCCCCAAACAGAAGTTCAATATCATCTTCTCATTTATCTATTCTCCTTTTTACCTAGAGCAGAGTCATGACCCAGTTCTAATAATGAATGATATGTGAGGAGATTTCTAGGAAGTTTAATCTTCTCAATAAAAAATAAGTAATGTCCTGGGAGGTAGCTCAATAGTACACATGTCAATTATATGAAAATAGCTGGGTGTGGCCCTGGAGCTTCTCAAATATATTTAGTCCCAGACATTTGACTTTATATAAATTCTGGTAGCATGAACAAATAACCGTTAGAAGCAATTTATAAAGAGAAATTAATATCTAAATTGTGCAATATATATGAACTATTTTCTTCACTGGTTTGTTTATCAGATTGTCAAGTATTTGAAGATGAAGATTGAATGCATACAGAACCTAAAGAAAAGATTCACAACCATGTTCAATTGCTTTCAGAACTTGCCTTGCACACAACCCACTGGATTTCAATCACTGCCACCCACATGGTCCCCAAAATACTGCTAGGAGTGATGCCTGAGCAGAGTTAGGAATAAGTCCAGAGCACCACTAGGTGTGACCCCAAACCCAAGAGAAATAAAAAAAACCTGAGGATACATTATTTTTCTTAAGTGGATTTATATATTATGCAATTTACTAAACTGAAAAGTGATGTAGAAATGTTCTTATTAAATGATCATACTTGATAATAGTATAAGTTGTATATCTAAACTTATGCTGTTCAATATATGGACCTTTTGATCAACATTACCGTAGCAAAATTATAAATAGTATTATTTTACCTAAATTAATCTCAAATTCATAATTATTATAGACTTCTTAGGATACAGAGACATTTTCAAGTGAGTTTATTGATATCTATTTGGCATATACTAAACTATATGTATTTAAAGTATATTCAAAACTTTATAGATGTTGACAAATGAAAGCTTCTCTTCATTTTAATTAATTAATTACCTTCAATATTTTATCTCTTTAAATTTTTGTCTCTTTATTCCCCCAGTAGCTTTTCTTTACTAAGAAATTCACGGGGCCGGAGCGATAGTCCAGCAGGTAGGGCGTTTGCCTTTCACGCGCCGGCTCATGCGGGCCCGGGTTCAACCCCTGGCATCCCATATGGTCCCCGAGCACCGCCAGGAGTAATTCCTGAGTGCAGAGCCAGGAGTAACCCCTGAGCATTGCCGGGTGTGACCCAAAAAGCAAAAAAAAAAAAAAAAAAAAAAAAGAAATTCACTGGCTTGCTTTGTATGACCATGAATATATGTTTTTAATTTAAATTTTTATTGACAAAACTGGATTAAAATATTATGTAATTTCAGAAGTTTAGCTTCACACCACTTTATGTGTGCAGTCATCACTGCTCCAACACGAACGTTCTAGTTCCAACCATCTCTTTACAAAAATATCCCTGTCTTCAATCTCCTTTTCTTTGCTTGCTTTTAGCAATAGTTTTGGTTGAAAACATAGCTCAACCAAATTCAGCCAACTTTCTCATAATAGTTCTCATTGATTTTAGGAGTTCATTTTGTTTTCTGTTGTTAATAATGATAGCACCTTGAAAGTAGAGGATGCCTTGCTATCTTAGCCTGTAAAGTGTGCTATCAGCCAATATTTGTTTATTGGGAGAATAAGTTCAAAACTGTATTTCACTCTAATAAAAGGAAATTGGATTTGTTTTCATTAAGCATTGTTCTCTTGCTTCTTTAAATGCCAAATATGAGTCAAAACATCCAGTCTCTGTCTTTCTCTACTTCATTTATTCACTTAGCATGCTCTCCTTCAGTTTCCACCCAGGGTTTAGCGAAAGATAAAACTGAGTAGTATCCCACTATAGTTACATAAAAATGCTTCCTTATTCACACATCTGTTCTTAGGCACAAAGGCTAATTATTTCTGTATGTTGATTGCGATAAATAGAACAACAATGAATATAGGTGTGCTTATATTTTTAATTAGTGTTTTGAGTTGTTTGGATATAAGACTAGGATAATTGCTGGATCAAAAGTAGTTCTTCAATATTTTGAGAAACCTCCCTGCTTTCCATGGAGGCTGAAACAATTTACATTTATACCAACAGTATATGAAGAGTTCCCTTTTACCCCCATCCCAAAGAGCAGTTTTTTTTTAAAGTATTTTATTATACTACCATGAGATATACAATTAAAAAGTTCTTATTTGGGTTTTGGTCATAGTGTTCCAGCACCTGTCCCTCCACCACTGCCCATTTCCCACCACCAACGACTCTGGTTCCCTCCCCTGCCCCAGCCCACCTCCATGGCAGGTTCTTTATTTCTTTCCCTTTCTCTCTCTTTCTCTTTTCCTTCCCTTCCAGACTATGGACTACAGAACATACATTAAAGGGTTGTCATGTGTATCATTTTGCCTCTATTTAATGCTCAGTTCTAGGTTGGTATTAGTACTTTCGACAATTGTTACCACATCCAAACAGCATTTTTGATACAGGACTGTTTCAAAACTCATATGGCTTACAACCTCCTTTTTAGGAAGAAAAAAAAGAAAATCTCTCAATACCCACCTGAAAACTACCTTCTTTGAACAGATAACAGAAAGTGCCTCATAGCACCCAAGGATGCTACTGCCCTACTGGCTCATTCCAATACCTGTCACTGGGTGATGCCAATATCCCTTTGGGAAACACCAAAGCTATTCTCACAAGTGTAAGGTGATATCACATTTAAATTTTGATTTACATTTCTCTAAATATAAGTAATTATGAGCACATTGGAATAAGGGATAAGGTTTGGTACTCCTAAGCAAGCAGAAGGTCTGAGGTCAATCCAAGCCATATTCAACCTACTAGGTTGGATGGAAATACTTGGGCAAATGGGTCTGAATGTGCAGTGTTTGAGATGCTAGGGCCAATAGGGAAACCTCAGCAATGCTAAGGAGGTCATGTGGTCATAGAGGTTGGACTTGTCTCCTGCATATCTTCATGACCCCACTGAACTTTATTATTTTTAATAAAATCATCTGGTGGTACTCAGGGTCTATGCCTAGCTAATGGAGATCTTGGGATGGTACAGCAGTGATAGAGCCTGGCCCTCCTGCATGCAATGTATGGATTACTCTGAGCTCCAGCTCAGTGTCTTTTAAATGTGTTTTCAGTCATTTGAATGTCTTCTTTAGAGAAGTGTCTGTTCATCTGTTTTTCCATTTTTGATGGGGCTACTTGTTCATTGATGAAGTTTGTGAGTTCTTTGTATATCTTGAGGACCAGAGCAATAGTAGTAGAGCAGGAAGGGCATTTGCCTTGCATCTGGCCTACTGGGGTTCTATCTCTGGCATTCCATATAGTCCCCAAGGACCACCTGGAGGAATTCCTGAATGCAGAACTAGGAGAAACCCTTGAGCATTGTGAGGTGTGACCAAAAAAGAAAAAAAATACCAAAAACTTTATGTATCTTTAATATTAGCCCTTAAACCAACTTTGCATCAGTTGAATAAAAATAATTGGTTTGGGTATACTGTCCTTTTTAATGGATCATTGAATTGACTATCAAATTCTATTTGAGATTCAAATATTGTTCAGTACATATATTCAAGGGACATTGCTATGTGCTTTTCTATTTTCATGATGATATTGCCTTCTATTAGTATCCCGACATTGTTGCCTCATAGAAATCAAAAGAATTTCTGTTTCTTCAGTAATGGGGATGAGTTTGAGAATAAATAATATATCATCTGTTAAGATTGGTAGAGAAAAAAGTCATTTGGAAATAATTTTTGTTTAAACCCTTTTAATTACCATTTTAGTTTCCTTGCTGATAGTTGGTTAGTTCATGTTTTCCATTTTATTCCTATTTCAGTTTTAAAGGTTGTGTGATATTAAAAGCTCTATATATTTCTTCTAAGTTCTCCAACTTTTATCTTGACTCTCTTTTGTGAGTCAAGATAATGGCTTTCAGGAATTTGCATGATTTCATTGTCCCTTGCAGTTGCATAGTATTTCATATATATATACATAAGTCATGAGTCAGATCACTGAGTTTCATTCAATTTTTTTGTATTCCCATAATGTCTCTTGTAGTTAATTCTCCCTTTAATTTCTGATCCTATGTATTAGTCTTCTCTTTCTCTTTCTCTCTCTCTCTTTTTGTGAGTCAAGATAATGGCTTGCAAAGCTTTTTTTTTGGCGGGGGTCACACCTGGAGATGTTCATGGGTTACTTCTGGCTCTGCACTCAGGAATTACTCCTGGTGGTGCTCAGGGGACCATAATGGGATGCTGGAATTTGAACCCAGGTCGGCCTTGTGCAAGGCAAATGCCCTACTCCCTGGACTATAGCTCCAGCCCTGGCTTGCAAATCTTATTTTCTCCTTTCAAAGTCAGCTCTTAGTTTCATTGATTTTTTTTTGTATTTTTGAAAATTTATTTTCTTTTTATTGTACTCTAATTTTTACTATTTTATTTCTAATATTTATTTTGGATTTCATTTGTTATTTTTCCAGTTTTCAAGATACAAGTTTAAATAATTTACTTTAACTTTTTCTTGTTTCCTGATACAAGCCTGTTAACTATTAACTTTCTTCTAGTACTGCTTTTTTTCTCTGTCCCATATGTCTTGATAAAGTACACTAAATTCTCATTTGTTTCCAGAAATGTTCTTAGTTTCTCTTTGATATTGTCATGTATCCAATAGTCAATAGCCTGTTGCTTAATTTCTGAATATTTGAGTCATATTTATCAAATAAAATTTTTAATGAAGTAATATATCAAATAAAATATTTATCAATATCTTTTATGGTTGATTTATACTATTATTCCATTTTTTTGGGGGCATGATGCTTATTTTTTGTTTTGGTGCCTGACCTGGTGGTGTTTAGGGCTTACTCCTGGTTCTACACTCTTTATGGGCTCAAGGAATCATTTGGGTTGCTTGGGATCAAACCCCAGGTCAGCTTCATGCAAGGCAAAGGCTCTACCAAATGTGCTATCACTCCAGACCCCTATTAGTCCATTTTGATATGAAAATATACTTAATGTAACACTATTCATGGAATTAATAACACTTGTTTTTGAGATGTGATTTATCCATAAGAATATTCTATGCACTAAAGAAAACTATGATTTTGGAATATGGGAGTACAGATATCTGTAACAGTTTACTAAACCCACCTCTTCCAACTTCTCATTTAAGGTTGTTGTTTCCTTGTTGATCTTCTGTCTGATTTCTGTCTGGTTTAACTGACCAGTAGTGATGGTAGGAGTTAAAGCTGCTTTTGTGTTATTGCTGCCTTTTTTTAGTTATAATTTTATTTTGCCTCTTATAAATATAACCATCCATGCTATTTTAGGTCACTATTTAACTGTATGATTGTATTCCAACTTTGTGTATCTCATCTCCAACCATAAGTTTTCAAAAGGTGAACTGAGAATATTTTACTATTTTCTTTCTTTTATAATATTATGTGAATGGTGTATTCAGTACATGTTAATTAGCACTGTGATTAATTTCTTCTTTTTTAAATATTAAAATGTTATTTTATTTTGTTTGAAGTGGGAAATATTTCACTTTGTTGAAAATAGAGCAAAATATCAGCTTCTTTCACTTTGACTGGCACATGGTTCTATTTCTTACTATCTTACGTAGTATTTCTATGTGAGGAAGAGCTTATTTAGCACACACTATTTTCATTTTGAATGATTTTGTCTTTGAAATAGGGCACCCTAACTATTTAACCACTATAGGGCTGTTCAGTATTAAAATCATGAGTAGTACTATTATATAAAAGGTGTATTAATTTTTTTCTACTCCATATATAGTTCTTTACATAGTAAAGCCTGGCAAGCTACCATGTTTTATTTACTTTTTATGCCAAAGACTAGTAACTATTATGGACCTCAGTTCCATAACCTGAAGAATGGTTTCTGGCTCCTCCTGTCCCTGTAGCAAGTAGATGCCCTTGGGTTGCACTTGCTCGTGACAGGACTAATGGAGATGTTACTAGTGCCCACTCGAGCAAATCGATGAACAATGGGAAGACAGTGATAGTTCTTAGTCATGTGCTTGGAATGTACTATGCTTATGAAGTACAGAAATTCAATTCACTTTCCATCAAGAGAATGGTTTTCCTATGACATTGAAAAGTAGCAAATTTTCTATGACATTGAAAAGCAGCAAATCTGGGGCTAGAGCGATAGCCCAGCTGGTAGGCGTGTTGCCTTGCGCGCAGCCGGCCTGTGCCGGCCCGGGTTCGGTCCCCGGCGTCCCATATGGTCCCCCGTGCACCGCCAGGAGTAATTCCTGAGTGCAGAGCCAGGAGTAACCCCTGAGCATTTGAGCATTGCCGGGTGTGACCCAAAAAGCAAAAAAAAAAAAAAAAACTTCTCTTTGAAAAGCAGCAAATCTGTTTATTCTGAGTTCTTAAAAAAATAAGACCTCAGTACTCACTTTTCAAATAACATATTTTATATAGGTAAGATAAATATGTTTCTCACCATTATTACATGCATCACTTCACTTGTCTTCCATTGTTCATGGATTTGCTCTAGTGTCACCAGTAACATCTCCATATGTCCTGTCACATGCTAGTGTAGCCCAAGAGCATCTGTTTGCTCCAAGAACATGAAGAGCCTCAAACCATTCCTTCAGGTAATGGGAATGAGGTCTTTAATTGTTACTGGTTTTTTGGCATATCAAAAAATGACACGGGTAGCTTGCCAGGCACTGCTTTGCAGGTGGGATACTGTTGTAATAGTTTCGCATCTCGTGCATTTATTGATGAGACGGGAAAGATCAGCTTTTCTGCTGGGTGGAGCTCTGACGAGCTTTAGAGTCTGGGTGTTGAAAATGGCGGCCCTCATGGTGTGGGGGGGTTCATTTGACTTCTTGTGAGCCTCTGCTGGGATGGCGGGCCACTATTATTACAACTGTATCAAAATAAAAAGAGGATTAATGGCTAAATCAAAATCAGACATTCCTCTAGTGAAATAACAGAGACTGGTTAGGAATGGCAATCAATAGGAAAAGGTTCATCCTGAAAAGGGAATCCCACATTTTAAAATGATGGACTCCTATTCAAGATGTCTTTATATTTAAAGTAAATAAAAGGTGCATTGTGCAAACATAACAATTATCTATAAAATACTTTAACTTGGACATTTTCCAATTTTGTTAATGTAGTTTTATTTTGTTTGAAGTGGAAAATATTTCACTTTGTTGAAAATAGAGCAAAATATTCAGCTTCTTTCACTTTGACTGGCACATGGTTCTATTTCTTATCTATCTTACATAGTATTTCTATGTGAGGAAGAGCTTATTTAGCATGCATTATTTTGTTTTTGAATGATTTTGTCTTTGAAATAGGGCACCCTAACTATTTAACTACTATAGGGCTGTTCAGTGTTACATATTAAGGTTTGAAGATGAAGATTATGATAATTTCTTTGAAAATCTAAGTACTTCTTTTATATGAACTTATATGAAAGGGAAACTTATATGAAAGGGTAAAGCCCTAAGTTTTTTGACACAAAAAGCTAATTTGATGACTTTAAACACATGTATTATAGTTTTGTTAGAAACTGTGAGTTTCACAGGTATTTTATTTAGTGGCAATTGTAAGTCTGGAATAATAGTATACAGGCAGAAGCAATAATAAGTGGGTGGTGACTCCTTGCATGCAGTCAACCCGGATTTGATCTCAGGCATTCCTTTGGTCCCCATAACACCGTCAGTAGTGGTTCCTGAGTGCAGAGTCAAGAATAAACCTGAAAATCACCAGGTGTGACCCAAAAATAATTTTAAAGAACCTGCATACCCCTTAAACAAATACAAACTTGCAAATCACCATCACTGTAATACATAAATTATTAAGAAAAAAGAATAATTAGTATAGCATTTCTAAATTCCTTAAAGAATTCACTTCCTTTCTGGTTTTTCAAGGTATATAGTGTACCCCTTTTCACTCAAAGACAACTCTTTCAATTATGGAGGTTTGTAGGAGAAAGTTGTAGGAGGGAGATAAAGACAAGTCTCAGGAAACTAAGTTCCTGGGGTTTTTGATTGGCCTGGATATCTTCTCAAAACAACTCTTGTTTTCTATCAAATTTATACAATACAAGTAAGTCACAGCCATTGCAATACCAGAGACGTGTATTGGTAGAGGAAATCAGTAGTTGATTTTACTAATAATATCTTATTTTCTTCATTACCTAATGAATATTTTCTATACAGAGGATCATTATTTTCTCTTTGGACTGTTTCATTAAAGAATGCAAACACAGTGGGTAGTTTTCTTTTTTCTGTATGTGTTCTTGTGCATGAGAAAGGGAGAAAAAAGGAAAAGATAAGTATCTCTTAATAATTCATCTATTATTAACTATGTCAACCTCAGCGAATAAAATGTTATTTCTTCTGCTATAAAAATTAGAGTGATTTGATACTCTCTAAGTTTAATGGGGAGTTTTGTGACTTACACTTTTGGAATTTAATTTTAAAGGAATCGCTCTGGTGTTACAAGATAAGCATAAAGAGATGACCGGGTCTCCCGGAAGTTCCTCCTACTCTAAGTGTGGGCCAACTAAGTTGGACAGCAGCTATCCTGTTAAGTGCTCATTTCCCCAATTGTATATTCTGCACTCTGGCTGCTTTGCAGCTGATAC
Organism: Cryptotis parvus; assembly: GCA_021461705.1. Taxonomy (NCBI): domain Eukaryota; kingdom Metazoa; phylum Chordata; class Mammalia; order Eulipotyphla; family Soricidae; genus Cryptotis; species Cryptotis parvus. The sequence continues at coordinate 43,419 of JAJIBD010009668.1, forward strand.
TTTCTCCAAGGACAAGCAGCAAAAAAAGTATATGAATAAATAAATATAGAGTATTTCACGTGTCCAAAATTTATTATAGTTTCTTACTATGATGATAAATATTTTGTAAGCTTTATTTGGGGAGTTCTTTTCATCATTTGGCATAACTATTTGCCATAATGGTATTGTATGGTCTCTCTATTTCTGACATACATACGCATACATATGGGCACATATAAACATGTCAACTTAAATAGTGATTGCTCATTTCATAAGTTGATATTAAAATACGACTCCTTAAATGAACTTATACTCACACAAAATTTCGAATTAGAAAAAGTTAAAATAATGCTGTTCAGATTTGCTTTCTTCACAGATTGCATTTCATGATATACCTTTAAATTATTTTTAAGTATTTGCTTTTGTTTACACTTATTATTTTATTAATATGTTTCTTTGGGAAATTATTTAATAGATGACAAAAACTGTGGCTAAATAGTATCCTTTTCATTGCATATTTCTCTGAATTTAAAGAGAATTGCTTATTTTTATTATTTATTAAATTTTATAGCATATTTAAAGTATATGATTAATTTTATAGTAGTGTATTTTAATGGGATAAAATGCTATTTTAATATTTGGAGAAGTCTGTGTTTGAATCTCAGTTCTATAGCTTACTCACAGGTTGGCTTTCTGATATTGGGCAGTGTCAGTGAATTTTCTGATCCTTCATATTCTCATAGTGTGATAATTAGATGTCCTTATTTGTTCTTACAGCCTCTTCTCTTTTATAGCTTATTTAAAAAACTTATTACGGAACTGTAATTTTCAGAGTTATTCATAGTTGACTTTAAGGCACCCAACTCATCATCATGTCAACTTTCCTTCACCAGTATCCATGTGGCATACTTCTTAAGCTTTATGGTTAGATGTAATCTAGGTATCTCCACTTTGATGCTATTCTTCCTTCATCCTGATTTCTACATACCACAAGTAAGTTGAGATCCATCCATTACTTGTTCCTCTTCGGACTTTCTTCACTTAACATGATATATTCTTGTTCTGTCCAAGTTTCAGGAATTTGCATGATTTCATTGTCCCTTGCAGTTGCATAGTATTTCACATATATATATATACACATATATACATATGCATATATGTGCATATACATATATGTGTATATATATTTCTCTTATTTTACTCATGAGATGTTTCTTTGCTGATATGACTAAGACTTTGAGATATTACTTGCCCGCTCTAGCATAGTGATTAACGGGGATCGTATCGATCTGATGACTTATATCTCCTTACTGAAAAACTCACATATATACATATATGTACATATACATGTATATGTATATATAATATATATGTATATATATATATATATTTGCATCTTCCTTATCCTCTGCCACTTTTTTCTTTTTGGATTGAAAGTGGATCTGAAAAAAAGGCTTATTTGAATTGTTGATACATGGAAACTTAGATTTGCTCCTAGCATCCTACTAAGTGATGAGTGACTGAGCTGTTTTTAGAAGGTGTAGTTTCTATTGAGCACTGATTTCATTTAGGAATCTATAATTTGGTATCTATAAGGCAGTTACTTTTGTAAGGAAACCCCAGCCAAAATCCTGGGCAGGAACACTCCACAATCCCAAGAGATATTTTGCACTTGTCACAACTTGTTGCTGGGAATTCAACATGTACCTCATGATTTCAGTGGGAAAATATTCTTGGAAGCTCACACCTGTTTTTCTCTAATTTCACTGCTGAGACGTTTCTTTGCTGATATGGTTTGTGTCTCCTTACTGAAAAACTCACAGCCATGATGATATGCTGGTTCCTGTGATTTTTTAAAATACAGATTCCAGAATTCAAGTTTGCTAATGTGGGGAGGGGGTCATCATAGAGGTCTTGAACGTGTTAACGAATTTCAGTGAGTTTTACAGTTTCATTAAGGGTGTTAACATCCACTTTATAGAAGACTCTAAGGTTAAAATGTGATTGTATATATCAAACATGTGAGTTGATGTCATTCATATAATCATTATTAATATGATGCACATTGTATGATGCAAACTGTCATGTATTTTATATATTATCCTATTTCTGATGCTTTGCAATCTATTTTCATTTTGCAATATGAGAAGGAAGAGGCTGTCTGTATTTTGACTCCAGAATTATCCATAAGATACTACATTCAAACATGGAAATGGGTCAGCGTGATAGTTTAAAGGGATGGAGCACATTGTATGTTCAAGGCTTGAGATCTATCTGTGGCACTAAGGGGTCCTCTTAATACTAGAGACCAAATAGATCAAATAGCAATGTTTTGCTTGATTAGAGTGCTTAGCTGGAAGCCAGATTTATTTTCACATATCGCATCAGGTTCCTGATTTTTTACTGGGGAGAGTAAGATCATTTCCTCTCACTGGAGGTAAAATATATCCTTTAGTACATGTACATCATATGAATCAGTCTAAGATCAGGCAAACAACTATGTTCTTGTACCAAAAGACTGCTGAAGTCTGTTTTCTTTCATATTTAAGAAGACAAGGGGCTGGAGTGATGGTACAGCGGGTAGGGCATTTGCCTTGTACGAGGCCTGCCTGTGTCTGCCCAGATTCAATCCCCAGCATCCCATATGGTCCCCGAGCACCGCCAGGAGTAATTCCTGAGTGCAGAGCCAGGAGTAACCCCGCCTGAGCATTGCCGGGTGTGACCCAAAAAGCAAAAAAAGAAAACAAGACAAAACTTGAGCCAGAGAGATATTAGTAGGGATTAAAGTGCCTTGCATCCTTCTAAACCAGGTTCAATCCCTAACACCACTTATGGTTGCCTGAGCATTGACAGGAGTGATCGTTGGCACATAGCCATGAGTAATCCTCATGCACCTCAAGTTGTAGTTCAAACCATACCTCCACCTATCCAGAAGACAAATCTTGTGGAAGATAAAAGCCTTTTTCATCTGACTTCTCTTTCTTGCAAGGACATGGGTGTAATGAATGGTTACCATTTTTATGTCCATGAAAATACAAACAAATAAAATAAGGATCGCAGAACAGAAGGACTACAAGAGATTTGCTTTGTGGATTGTGGATATGGACCACACCAGGGTGTGCTCAGGCTTACTCATGGCTCTGTGCAGAGGGGTCACTTCTGGTGGCGTCCAAGATTAATAGTGCTGGGTTCAAAGTGGGACTCACTACATATAAGGCAAGCATCTTTTTTTTAAAAAAAATTATAATACCACCATGCGATATACAATTGCAAAAATGTTCATGATTGATCTCAGCCATACACTGCTCCAGTACCTGCCCCTACACCAGTGCCCTATTCCCACCACCATTGAAGGCAAACATCTTAACTGCTCTCTTTTGTTTTAATTAATTAATTTTTTTACAATTACAAAAATGTTCAGGTTTGGGTTTCAAGCCATACAGTGTTCCAGCACCCATCCCTCCACCAATGCCCACCTCCCACCACCAATGTCCCCAATACCCTCCTCCCCTCCCTAGCCTGCCTCCAAGGCAGGTTCTCCACCTCTTTCTCTCTCTCTCTCTCTCTCTCTCTCTTTCCTCTCTTACATGTTTTGGATTGTAATAGAGTTTCGACAATTGTTGGTCCACTGTTCCTTTCTCTCTTACATAACCTCTGCTCCCTCACATTTGTGGTATTAACTTCTCTCTTATCTCTCCAGTCTAACAGCTTAATTTTCAGTAGTGCTTCCTTACTGGGACATATTGTCCAGCACTGATAGGATTACAATAAAAGAAACTTTCAAAATATTTCTTTATTAATCTTGGACTTGATCACTTGATCACTTGAATCCCGTTATTCATCGATTTGCTCGAGTGGGCGCCAGTAACATTTCCATTGGACCCTATCAAGTGCCAATGTAGCCCAATGGCATCTGGTTGATTCAGGAATATGAAGAGCCTCAAACCGTTCCTTCAGAGTCTTGACAAGAAAGTCTGACCATTTTGTAGGTGGGTGACCACGTGATCTTTTGACATCCCGTGGGATCCAGTCGGTAACTGCTCTAGTCCAGCGGTTGTCTCCAAATAGCATTACATGTCCAGCCCTTCCAAGATTCCACATACAATCTTGGACACATACAACAATATTAGCAGTATATTAGAAATATATAAAACCTATTGATTGATATATTTATATGAATTAATAAAATATCAAATCCAAGGCAAACAGTAACAGAACAAGTTCTTGGAATCTTGCTACAAATATATGCTTGCTCTAAATCCCCAAACAGACATCTTATTGAATTATTATCAGGAAAATATTTTTAAAGAAAATAGCAGCAAGTATATTCTGAAATATATACTCAATAAGAATGCCTTATTCTGTTTATATCGCTTGACTATAAAACATTATTAACACTGAGTGTTTGGGGTCAATTTGTCTGAGGCAGAAATAAAATAATGATGACACAAAACACCCCTTTGCAAAATTGGAAAGATCACATGGAATCTATAATAAGAAACTTTAAGGTGACTCACTTCAAACTCATATCTTTAGTAGCTACAATAAACACCTGCTGTCATATTTGACACTGCTTGTTAATAAGTGGAAAATTTTTAAAGTATCTATATCTTTTCATAACTGCTTAGCTGGCTTAGAATTCATGAATAATTGATGACAATTTGGAGTTGAGATATATTGATGGTGCACACTTGAATAGTTGGCTTTACACAGTTTTTTCCAAAGTATTTTTCTTACTGTCTGATTAACTTCCGAGGTACCAAACTCCACTTCTTTTTCACTAAATTGATTGATTAATGGAAAACAGTAAGCTACCACTTCCAAAAGAATCCCAAGTGTCCTGTGGTTTTTCTGAATTCTGCTGAGGACTGTAACAGGCAGTTAAGAGATGTACACCCTTTCTGTTCAAAAAAAACCTCATCTTTAGGCAGAGAATGAATGTAATCAATGACTAAGGGCCAGCTAGCATTGCTAGTGTCACTGTGGATGACCCTAGTACTTTCAATAGCAATGGGCTTATGCTTCTTTTTTCCTATGGTTTTTATAAATTTTTTTCTTTTTCTCTTTTTTAACCAAATATTGTGTACTGTAGAAATTGAAGCCAATTCCTCATTATTAAAAAAATACCATTTTATTTCAGAATAATGTTAGATTTATAAATATCATAGAAAAATACTATTAAAAATATACAGATTCTGTGGTATGAGATGATATCTCATTGTTGCTTTGATTTGCATATCTAAAAGAGCAAGAAAAACAAGTGCTGTCGTGGATGCGTGGAAAAGAGGACTCTCATCCATCGTTGGTGGGAATGTTGACTGGTACAGCCTTTTTTGGAAAACAATATGGACATTCCTCCAAAGACTAGACATTGAACTCCCATTTGACCTAAAGAGAATGACTGCATTTATTTGCATGACATAAATATGTATATATATATATAGTGATAAAAATATCCAAGATCAGGTGAAACATGGATCAGGAGGTCTTGTCAAAGGTGGAAAATATCACAAATGTGTGAGAGTCAGAGTTTAGGTATGACAGAGAATGGAACAGTATGCTAATAATTGTCAAAAGTGATAATACCAACCTAGAACTGAGCATTAAATACAGACAAAAAGATACACATGATAACCTCTAAATGAATGTATTGTAATCTACAATGTGTAGGGGAAGGAAGAGAGAAAGAGAGACAGAGAAAGAGAAAGAGATAAAGAACCTGCCATAGAGGCAGGCTAGGGGAGGGGAAAGGAAATTGGGGACATTGGTGGTGGGAAATGGGCACTGGTGGAGGGATGGGAGCTGAAACACTGTATGACTGAAATCCAAATATGAATATATTATGAACATCTTTGTAATTGTATATCTCATGGTGGTATAATAGAATATTAAAAAATAAACAAATTCATATGTGGCTAAGTTTACTTCAATATAGATTTCGACGTGCAGTAGTATATATATTTCTAGACTTAAGTTAGTGTGCATATGTTTCTTTTCTCTTTTGATGAGATTATCTTGATATAATAAAGCTTTTTTTAAAAAACAGGCATTGTTAGCACACAGTGCTTATTTCTGAGATCATTCTATAATTAAACATTCCAGGGTTCCCTGAAGATATGGTTAATTCTAGGGCTGAGGGAGTAAATACTATAGATGAGCCTGTATATCTTATAGCATCAACAAGAATGTTTAAAATAACTTACATGATGGATGATGTCAAAGGAGAACAGAATCCCAGTGAAAAATGGACAAAAGTAGTACATCTGAACAGCAAAACAAGATAGCATTGTCTTATAATATAAAATTTAACACATATATCCATATAAACATATAAGTAAACACATGAATAAAAAACTTGTTCATGTACATGGGAAAGAAGAAACAAATTTCATGTGCAAATGAATTTCAAAATAATTTATCCTAGTGTTGTTGATCCATTATTACAGTATCAAACAGAATTTTCAGAGATGATATTAAATTGAGGGAAGATGTTATACTCTTCCATAGTCAGCTCAATTCCCCATATTTGACAAACTAAGGGACAACTATCATTTAATAAAGCAGTCTTAATTAAAAAATTCTTATAAATACATATTATTCATTTTATTTCTAAGAACACCATATGATAAGTTTACTGTATTTGTTATATTTATAATTTAGTTACACATCACTTTTAAGGGCAAAATAATAATCTCATGTGTCCTTCTTTAGCTTTGAATTGTTGGCTTTTCAGGAATGCAGTAGATCCTACAATAAAAATTAGTGATTGACCATCACACAAAGACATTTACTGATTACACACTGATGATATATTGATTATATATCTTAGGAGAGAGAAATGGAGATCACCCCCCAATAAATGAATTGGACCATTAGTGTACTACAACATGCTAATAGGATTCAGAAATACTGATCTGTAACTAATGGAATTTAATAAGCAATGAAACAAAGGGACTATAAGCAAGTAAATACATCAACAGGTTGAATTGCTGACTGTAAGCAGTGACATTATAAGGATTCCTTATAGCATAGCAAATTAGACTTTAAGCAAAATCACATTTATCCATTTAAAGTGATGTTTAAATAAGGAGGCATTGAAATGAATTAAGAGAGAGGGTTACAAAACAGAAATAAATGAACTTAGAAATGTTTTCACTTAGATATTTAGTTAAGATCATAGTAATTTTTGAAACTGGCATAAATAGTGTTGATGTTGCTGGTGAGGGAAGTTGATGATGACATTAAATCCTGAGTGAGTGACATCAAATCATGAGTGACTACAACACCCACAAAGAATATCAAATAGAGAACCCACAAAGAAGGCTCCACAGAATAGCTCCACTTTATTAGAGGGATCAGGAATATTTAAACTGGGGAAAATAGGGTGTTAACTCTGTGTCAGCCAATCAATACAGGGTGTGCCCTCAATCCTAATCTCAATCCTAATCAGGTAGGGTGCAAAAGGGATTAACACAGAGTGTGTGCTTCTGTACAGGGTGTGTACTTAATATGTTTATCTATGTCTCCCCCTTTTCTGTTTGTTAAACAAAAATTGAGATGGTTTGCTGAAGGTCTAGGTAAGTCATGCTTATCATGACAGGAGGCAGGAACAGGAACACCACCACCTCCCCAATGGAGCTTGTCAGCCAAGTGTTAGAAGTGGCTGTTATTTTGCATAAGCTCAGTGAAAACTGGGATAAAATCTTTTAACCTAGATTAGATTTAGAGTAGAGTGACCTTTCCTAAGAAACATTTGGTTATACATTTTAACTGCAGGCTTCAGGCTAGTCTTTAGTTTGCCCAAGCCCAGAGGGTCCTTCTTAGTCTTGGGGGAAAGTAAAGCTTCTGTTCTCTCATCTTCTTGTTGGTTACTGTCATTGTAAGACATCATACTTGAGTTCTTGGAGTCTCAAGTCCGAAGTTGTTGCCAAGGTGATAAGAAGCCTGTCCTGGTTCCATGTCTTCAGGGTGGCACAAAGCCTTCCTAGTTGCATCCAAGGACCTCAGTGGGACCCATAGTGCATATTTTGTGGTATGCAGCTAATCTCAGAGCATCTGATGCTTAAGTCAATATGACAAATGTTCAGGGTTTAGAACCACCTGCAATGTTCCAATTATTGAGTTCCTAGGTCTAATGGATGGGAACTATTTTCTTCCAGTAAGACCTCCCATTTTACTGGGTCTGTGCAAAACAAAGAAAAGTAAAAGGATATTTCCATAAAAGTACTATTGAGGCACCAGGGAACAATGGCTGGGTTATAGTCCACTATTCCCAACTCATAAGTATAGTAATAACATTGTTTCCTGAGAAATCACTTGTATCACTTGTTTTCCCAATACTCATCGATTTGCTCTAGTGGGCACGAGTAACATCTCCATATGTCCTGTTGCATGCTAGTGTAGTCTGTTCACTCCAGGTATACACGAAGAGCCTTCAGGACATGGGAATGAGGTCTATAATTGTTACTGTTTTTTTTTGGCTATCAAATATAACATGGGTAGCTGGCCAGGCTCTGCTGTGTGGGTGGGATACTCTCAGTAGTAGGCTCTCATCTTGTGCATTTACTGATGAACCACAACAGCGAGAGATTGACTTTTCTCTTGGGTGGAGCTCTGAAGACCTGTGGAGTCTGGATGTTGAAAATGGCAGCCTTCGTGGTGTGGGGTTCCTCTGCCTTCTTGTGAGGCTCTGTTGGCATGTCAGGCCAGGGCTAAAACTCACCTTCCCTCCTGGACACCTCAAGATCAGCTGAGCACAAGGAAAGCCAGTAGCAGTTCTGCCCCGTGTGTCTGAGTCTCTGGATCAGGCATATCTTGGCTTAAAATAGTCTTTGCTGTAGGACGGGATTCTGGCGAGCAGGGCTTGAGATTGGCTTTTCTCTCGGGTGGAGTTCTGACAACATGTAGAGTCGGATGTTGAAAATGGCTGTCTTGATGGCGCGGGGGTTCCTCTGTCTTCTTGCAAGGCTCTATGGGGATGGTGGGCCAGGGCTAGAGCCTGCCTTCCATCCCAGATGCCTCATGATCAGCTGAGCAGAGGGAGAGCCAGTAGCAGCTCTGCCCCATGTATCTATGTCTCCCAAGAAATGCATATAAGAAAATATACACACACCCCAGTCTGCTGAGGGCAAGTCCACGGTAGTCTACTTCTGAAGGTAATCAGCAAGGTAATCTGTCAGTTAAGAATAATTAGGGAGGCAACTATTGTTCAGAGTTCTGCTCAGATTAATCCTTGAGCCTGGGCTCATTCAAAAAGGCAGATCAATGTGGTTACTCTGTTCACAAGTGGCAGTCCACTGTGTCTCCTTCGGGGGTGTGGAGCAGCAGCACACCATATAGCCAGGATGCTGCCTGAGAGGGCACAGGAGCACACCAGATGTAGATGGCAGTCTTTTTAATTGGGCAATATGAGGCTGCAAGGGTGCAGGGTAGGGAGGTGGCTCTGTTCAAGGGAACAGAATGTTCAAGGGAACATTACTGGGCTACATTGGCACGTGATAGGGTCCAATGGAAATGTTACTGGCGCCGCTCAAGCAATTCGATGAATAACGGGATTCAAGTGATCAAGTGAATGAATATTGGATGTCGACTGTGGCCAAGAAGGAAGAAGTAAGGGGAATAGCTTAGGTACAACACTAGACATAAGAATTGACTACAAAGCTAAAGGTGGCCACCACATACACACATGCATACACAGTTAATCTATCAAGTGCTACAGCTGTATATCTGGCCCATCTAGCATGGTAAATGGGAATGGATCAAAGCACTTCATTAACATAAAGGCCTGCAAGTATGGTGGTGAGGAAATTTTATCCAATTTTTTGGGAATTACTGCTAGTGGTGGTAGACTAGGCTGTGTAAAGCATCATAGATTAGACTGTATATACATGATTCTCAAGCTGATCAGATTTTCCATATCCTGTCTTATACATATCACAAAACCTTTTATATTAGTTATTAAACATCCTATATTTAGCATTGTAATAAAAGTCTAGAGCATTGAGCACTGTAATAAGAGGCTATAGCATCCATGTTCCTTTTCATAGACTCCTTTGAATAAAAATGTTAGAATATTAACAACAAAAAGAGGTTTCTTCCTCGATTGAACTGAGGCATCAAGGGGCTGCAAGTAAGATTATTACTACTTAGGGGTGACAAGGTGCAGGGTGTTATGTTAGCAGTTTGTCCTCATTGGGTTAATTCCTTTGTGTGGCTTCATGAGTCTTAGTGAACTCGACTTCTGACAAAGCATAATGGGACCCAGAATTTCTTGGTGGGGCTGCCCACTGTGAACATATAAACATAGCCTTTTCTTCGGTTGAGGAGGTTACCCGCTCTCCATTCTTTGTCAGTTTTCACCCAGATAGGTAAATTACTATGAATTACCTGGTGTCTGAACCTGTGCACTTTCTCCAAAGTGTCATTTAGCAGCTGTGTAAGGTTCTCCTTCAGATAAATTGAAGAAATTTAAAGAGAATAATGTCAGAGATAAGAAGTCAAGCGGGGGTATACCCCTTTTACGATTTTTTTTAATAATTGAGTTTTGTGGGTTCTTTGTGCATGTTCAACCCCTGAGGATTAAGGGAGATACCAGTGATATGTTTGATTTGCCATTCCTCACAGAATGATCAGGATGTTTTACTAGTGTAGGCTGGGTCATTATCAGTTTTGATGGCATGGCCCTTGACATAAAAACTATTTACAAGAAGGAACAAATGGCTTTATCTCTTCAGAAGTCATAGGAACAGTCCACATAAAACAAGAATAAGTGTCGATTACCGCAGGAAGGAAAGGTTTGTTTGGAAAGAGGTTAACTTGTGTAATATCCACTTGCCATAATTCATTTGTCTATAAACCATGGGTAGTAGTTCCAGCCACATGGGGTGTATAGGGCAAAGGAGCACAAACAGGACAAGGACAGACAATTTGTCTGGCATGTCTGTGATAGTGTACATGAAGGCAGAGGGCATTTGTGTGTAGGTCTTGATGCTCTTCTACAACTGAGGTCAAAACAGGTTTAGCTAGGTGATCAGCTGTTTCATTTCCTTGAGTCATTGATGCCAGACAACACATACAAGTGAGACCTAATATGCGTAATAAAAATCAGGTCAGTGAATTTTTTGCAAAAAACTTGTAATTGCTGAATCAAACCCTGAACCACAGGGTTATGGGTATTAAGGGAAGCAGTGACAATTCCAGGGAAAAGGTCAAACACTTATGCTGAGTTACTCACTACTTTACATGGGTCTACACATTGGTGAACAAATAAATCAAAGTGGTGAGTTCCACTTTTTGAGAAGAATTGTATTTCATAAGCACTGCTATGGTCAGTGAAGGGTCAATGATCACACCTTTCCCGGATGAGAAGCCATCAATATAATACCATGGAGCATTGGGACTGGGGTAGGAATGGATGATGGAAGAGATTACTAAAGGTGTCCTCTTGAAAAAAATGCCAGGCTTTCCCAGCTGGAGAGTGGTAGGGAATTTCTCCTGAGAAATCTGCTAAAGCTCTTTGAAGAACATCACTGAGAGACAAAATGGATTCCATTTATTTCTTAGGTATGGAAAGGACAATTATATGAGGGTCGAAGCCCAGTAAAACTTGCACTCTCAAGCTCCCTTTAATTATAAGATTGGCTATTAGCTCCAAATAAGGCACAAGGGTACTAGGCTGCTTGTTGTGTAAATAAAGCCACTCTATTGGACCAAATAATTGAGCTATAGCAGTGGTTAGGGATTGGGGCTTAGCAAAGAGCCGTAAGGGCATGGTCACTTTCAGGAGTGAGGAACAAGTTGCCTCAGCTCTGATTTGGGAATTTCAAGGGAGGGGAAACATCCAATTAATGTCTCCCAGCAGTTTTTTAAAAATCATTGAGTTTTGAGGTCCTTCAGATGAATGGAAATTTTCTGGGGACGCATTGTAGTGTGATCAAGAACATAATCCCAATATTCATATGGGGGGTTCACTGTATCACTGTATCACTGTCTTCCCGTTCATCATCGATTTGCTCGAGCGGGCACCAGTAACATCTCCATATGACCTGTCTCATGCAAGTAGAGCCCAAGGACACCTGCTTGCTCCAGGAACATAAAGAGCCTCAAACCATTCCATCAGGTCATGGGAATGAGGTCTATAACTGTTACTGGAATCTGGCATTTCAAATACGACACGGGTAGCTTGCCAGGCTCTGCTGTGCGGGTAGCATACTCTTGTAGTCATCTCAAAATTCAGCATTTATTGATGAACCGCGCGGCCGCTTGCTGTGATAGGCTGGTCTGCTGGGTAGAGTTCTGACGGGGGGGAAGTCCGGATATGGAAAATGGAGGTCTTCATGGAGTGGGGGGGTCATCTGGCTTGTTGTGAGGCTCTGCTGGGGTGGCGGGCCAGGGTTAGAACCTGCCATCCCTCCCAGTGGCCTCATGTGTGAGCAGCTGGGCACAGTGAGCCAGTAGCAGCTCTGTCCCAGGTCTGTCTCATATGGGGGTTGCATCTAAATTTTCTCTGTGGCAACCTGTAAACCAGTCACTGGAAAGCATGTCATCATATCCTCGTATATTCTCTGAAGCTCCCTTGCATTATAACATGCAAGCAAGATAATATCCATATAGTGAACAGTATAAGCGTGGGAAACCTTTCACAAGCAGGACACAAACCCACATCAACAAAATATTGACACATGGTGAGTTAGTCATACTTTGGGGTAAAACAGTTCATTGAAATCTGAGCAAGGGTGCTTTATAGTTAAAAGGGGAACATAAAATGCAAAGTATTTGCAATCATCTGGGGTATATAGGTATGCTGTAAAAACATTCTTTAAATCTATTATAATCAGTGGCCAGTCTTTAGGAACTGCTCCTGGGAGGGGCAGCAGGGTTGCAGAGCACCCATGGGAACCATGGTAGAATTCACCTTCCTTACGTCAATCAAATTCCATTTGCTTGGCATCTTTTGTATAACAAATACAGAAGAATTCCACTCTGAAAATGAGGGTTCAATATGACCTAATTTAAGTTGTTCACCCACCAGACCTATTAGCGCCTTTAACTTTAAGGTGTTGAGGAGACACTGTGGTGACCACACATGATCACTGGACTTCCACTGATTGAGGAGGGGTGCAGGGAAATGAACTACAGTGGCCCCAATTAGAAAGATGTGGCCTCTGACTTAGGGAGCTGAGAAGGGTCTGGGGAGGACTAATGTACTGGGTGCATCACTGTCCCTGCACATCTCTACTCCATAGGCTCAGAGGCACAGGGACTACATATGGCTGGAAGGTGGCACTGTCCCCTTGGGGCCAATGCATTTTGGCCATCTAGCACTCTGATGGACAACGGAAGAAGGCAAGTTATACTCTACTTAGGCCATAGGATATCTCCTGCATGGCCTTTACAGGGCCAATATAGGGAGGAGATGACAAATATTCAGCTCCCGTGTCAAGCATACTTATACACTCCTTCCCATGAATCTCGATGAATATAAATGGGTGATCTGCTTCTTTAATATTAAAGGTAGACCCCACCAGAAGATTATCAGAGGCCGCTGGGGGATTGGTGCTGCCAAAACTACCAATCCTAGGGTGGTTGGAATGTCCAAACATAACGAAAGGATGTAGTAACAGTGGGGAAATGTGCTTTCCCTTTTCAAAAGTCCAAGCAGTTGGCTCTGAAATAACAAGTATCATTTCCCCAGCAAAGTCAGAGTCTATCACTCTGATATGAACTGTGATTCCCTTAAGGGTCAGACTGGTTCTACCTAGGAGTAAGCCTATAGTGCTTGGCGGGATGGGGAGTTTATTCCAGATTTTAATTTTTAGGGGCATTGGACCAGTACTATTGTAACATTGTCAGGGCAGGGGGTATCTAAAGCAGCATTTCCTGTGGTAGCATAGCGGGTTGCAATGAATCTACTGGCGGTAGCTCTGTAGGTTCAGATTGGGAGGGGGGGCAGGGTGCAGCTGGGAAAGATGGGAGTGTCCCCTGATTCTGTGGGGACGGATGTTGGCCACCTGCCTTGTTTCCCAAAAAAGGATTATTGTGTGGCTGTCCTGAGATGGCAGTGCTAGGAGGGGCCCAGCAGTCTTTGTGAAAATGCACCAATTTACTGGATTTAAAGCATCTTCCCTGAGTTTGAGGCTGCCTGAGGCTGGCTCCTCCTCCAGTTTCTCTGAAGATAAGTAGATGAACAGCAGCCCCTAACCTAATAATTTTCCTGACCTTGGGCAAGGTCCAGTTGGTGCCCTCAAATGAGCTCTGCATGTGGACAAATCCAGCTTGATCCCCATCACTGTGTATGATCCCCTGAGCTCCACGAGCAGTGTTCTCTGAGAACAAAACCATGAGAAAGCACTAGGCATTGTCAGGTATGTTCCATGATTTAAAAAAAAAGTATTTTACTAATTTAGCAAATACTAGGTTCTTATCATACTTGTATTGATTTAGTACTTAATTACAGGCAAGGAAAAGAGGAAAAAATCTGTCATGAAGCTTACATTCTGGTGTGTGGAGACAGACAATAAACAAAAAGTATAAAAAAAAGAAAATTAAGAGGAACATTAAGAAAGTCCTTAAGTGCCTCATACTGTTAGGAACTGCATGTGCAGGTAATAGGGAAAAGATATTGCAGCTTTGGATCAAATTTCAAACTTGATTTTATTATCTGGCTAACTTTGAGGAAGACTGGGAAAAGTGAAAAATTTGGCCCTGAGGTATCTAAAGAAGGAACCCCACGTACAAAGGAAAAACACCAACATAGAGTTTGCCAGTACACCTGGATGAGACAAGTGAGGGCTGATTTTCTCTCCCAAGTATCATGGGAACAAGTGCAGTATTTTCAGTGGATCACTAATATGATTCACTTTCAATGTGAGAGATTGCCTTGTGAGCTACAGAGAGTATAAATTACAGAATAAACAAATTCTGAAGCAAACAACTTCTCCCTGCCCATACATTTCTTTTTCAGTCTCTGTTCCAGAGGGAAGAGCTACTATGTGACCTTCTCTCCCCCACCCCCAGTTTCTACCACACACACAATCATCGCTTTCGGTCCCTAGCCCTACTCAATCATTGATTTGCCAAGGAGCTCACCTGGTAGGTGAGCCTCTTTGCTGGAGCACATTTGCTTCCCTGATAATTGGTGCATGAAAGAAAGGGGATGGGATGGCATAGTCGATTTCAGAAAATAGTAGAGTAGTTGGACAAAAGAGTGTGAAAAGGCTGGCAACCCACAATTGTTTACCTCAGGATTGTTGCAACCTAATAGAACAATATCAGTTCATAAATATTTTCTCACCTCTATTATGGCTAACTGTAATAAGAGAGATATCAGTCAAGTCTATAGGGATTTAAGAGAAGGAATACCAGTTTTTATGTGGGTTATTAAGGCACTTGAGCTTGAAAGACAGTTTGATTTGGCTCTGTGGAGATGGGGGGGTGGAGGTCGGGGTGGAAGAAAAGGTCATTTAAGATGGAAGAAACAATATGAACAAGAAACCCCAAATGTTTCTTCCCTAAGGCAGGGGTAGGTAAAGTACTGCAGTCAGTATATTATGCACAAACAAATTATGCATGAGTTTACTCAAGAGACTGCTAAGCTGCTCAACAATAATGGGTAATTGCCTTAGCGAACACATCCTCCCTGAGCTTATGCACCCCAACAAACACTAAAAGGAAAAGGTATCGAGAACAAATGTCAATGCAAAACACATTATTTTTATGAACAAGACTTGTATTGAGCTGTGGCATTGCCCTCTTCTATTAGAAAGTCTACAGATCCATTGATTAAATAAGTAGAAAATTTTCCACTTAAACTTCTCTTAGATACTTAAAATTGAATACTAGTGCTTGTGACATACTATGGTTCAAATTCAAAGAAAGTCACCAGAGAAAGTTAAACAGAATTGTTTATCTTAAAATAAAGAGAAGTCTCTGGATTATTGGAATTGTGCCCTTTCAAAAGAATTATTTCAAAATGTAGTTTGTGTCTAATTTTTGACCTCTCAAAGATTAATATTAGAGGTAGTTTTCTCTTAAGTAAAAACCAATATTTTCTCCCATAGAGTTAAATTGAAATTAAAAATAATGGTCTCTGTTCCTTCTGTTTTGAAAACATGTTTTAAAAAATATGGAGCTTTTTTAAAGTGTAGGGTTACTATAAAGTCTTCTAACAAAATAAAATCTTCTAATAAAACAAAATAAAATATGGATGATATACAGTTTTTAACAGAGAAAAACATACTTCAAGTTATATCCAAATTAACAAAATACTTTTAATTTCTCTTACCAAAGGATATTTGTGCTTTCCCCCACTGTTTCTTCTAAGTACAACTTAATTCTCCTAGACATTTTGTATTTTAAAAAGTCTCAGAAGAAAGATTGGTAAAAAGGGAAGACAGGCTAAATATGATGAGAACTAAGAAAGCAAAACAGAATGTGATGGGTGCCAGAGTTTCCTTTTTCCATCAAATATCTGCAACTTGACACAGAAGTGATAATTTTAACATGCTAGTGAATACATGTTGACTAGTTTTTGCAGTCCCATTCAAGCAAAAGCTTGCTCTTTTTAAACAAATGACCAGGAAAGGGACGTTAGCAAGATACATAAAATTCTTTAGAAATATAATTACTCTATTTTAGATGAACTCCAGAGAAACTGATTCAATTTTCTCCTCCAATCTCTTGCAACAAAGACCTATTAAGACCTGTTTCCTCTTACCAGGATGTGAGAAAGTTCTCCAACTTTATTAGGGAAAATTTTCAATTATTTTATCTGAAGAAACAATAGAAAATATCAACAGCAATTCTAGGACCCTTCTGATGATGGCAAAAGATCTGATATCATGTATTTTAAATCTTAAAGGAGAGAACAAAGGCAGCAGGGATGAAAAGTCAACAAAGCAATAAAAAAATTGACTTCTCATTTTACAAGGATATGAGCCTACACATTCAAGAAACTGACAAATTACCCTTAAAAGACTCACATAAATGTAGAAAAGGAAACATTATAGCCCCTCTTCTGAAAACTAAAGAAGAAATTTTGCTATCAGTGAAAATGTGTTCACAGTTTTACCAATAGAAATCATAGACATCAGAAGAAAAAAAATTTCAAGAGTTAGAAGAAAGAGCTGTCAATCTAGAATCACACTGGAATAAATGAGAGAAAAAGTTCTCAATGAAAAACTAAGAATTTTTCTCCTCAGCAAACTAAAGTCATTATAAACAGAAATAGATCAATGAGAGAATCGTGAATATTCACTGTCTTCCCGTTCATCATCGATTTGCTTGAGCGGGCACCAGTAACATCTCCATATGACCTGTCTCATGCAAGTAGAGCCCAAGGGCACCTGCTTGCTCCAGGAACATAAAGAGCCTCAAACCATTCCATCAGGTCATGGGAATGAGGTCTATAATTGTTACTGGTATGTGGCATATCAAATACGACACGGGTAGCTTGCCAGGCTCTACCATGCGGGTAGCATACTCTTGTAGTCATCTCAAAATCCAGCATTTATTGATGAACCGCCCGGCTGCAAGCGGCCGCCGAACAGGGCTGTGATAGGCTGGTCTGCTGGGTGGAGTTCTGATGAGGGGAAGTCCGGATGTGGGAAAATGGAGGCCCCCATGGAGTGGGGCGTCATCTGGCTTGTTGCAAGGCTCTGCATGGGTGGCTGGCCAGGGTAGAAACTGCCATCCCTCCCGGGCACCCTCATGAGCGGCTGGGCACAGGGAGAGCCAGTAGCACCTCTGCCCCATGTCTGTGAGTCTCTGGATCAGCATACCTGGGCCGGATTAAAAAAGACTGCTGCAGGGTGGATCTTGATGAGCTGGGCTGTGATAGGCTGGTCTGCTGTTCTATTGCTCTGGCTTCAATATAGAAGAAAGTAACTTCTTTCTTACTATTAGAAAAGGTAACTATTCGCCAAAGTAAGAGCAAATGCTGTTGATTTTTTTTTTTTTTTTTTTTTTTGCTTTTTTGGGTCACACCTGACAATGCTCAGGGGGTTACTCCTGGCTCTGCACTCAGGAATTACTCCTGGAGGTGTTTGGGGGGGGTATTATGGGATGCCGGAGAATCGAACCTGGGTAGACTGTGTGCAAGGTGAATACCTACCCGCTGGACTATCGCTCCAGCCCCACAGTTGATTTTTTCATGTCCTCTTTACTTTCTTATATTATGCTTTCCAGGGGAGCAATATTTTCTGCGGTGTATGATGAAATTCTAAATGCACGTAGTGGAAATATTTAAAGAAATTTGAATGGGCCAAAGATCACTGGGTGATCATAATTCCCACCCAATCCCCCACTCCAAGTAAATGGTTGAAATGAATAAGTTGAAAGAGCTGAATGGATTATGAATATTTCAAAAATAATCAAGAAAAACAAACCGAAGGAGCCAGAAAAGTATTTTAGGAATTGGAGCTTATACCTTGCATGAAGGAGCACTGGGTTTGATCCCCAACTCTGCATGGTCCCCTGAGTACTGCCAGGACAAGCCCCCCCACCAAGTTTTTTTAAATGTTTTAAAAAATAAGAAGCCTTATCTTATCCTATTTTGAATCAAAGTAATTCAAAATATTTACTTTGAATTGAAATGATATTATTCCCACAGAGTCAATATAGGGTACTATTTTTTTTTAAATAAGTAATAATAATCTGAAGAAAACTCTTGGGAAATAAAATGCCTGCAAAGAAATTGGTTTTTATATTGGAAGATGAAGTCATGGATATTTTCTATAAAATATACCCCCGAAAAAAAAAAAAAAAAGAAAAGAAAGAAAGGAACGGAAGGAAAAAATGAGAGAAAAATTCTGGCATTGATCTAAAATGATATTTAGAATAGAGAAAAGGACAAACACAAATAACACAAACATGATTTGCCAGAACTGATTAATCTGCTCTAAATTAAAGTGGGTGTTGAAATAAAAGACAGCAAGTAGTACCACAACCAATTGTGAAAATTGAGTGAGTGTGTAATAGAATATCTGAAAATCTTTCACTCCAGAGTATATTCAATGTATTTAATTATTCTTTAACGTAGTCCAGCAGGAGATGATGTATATACAAAATGGAAAACTAGAGGATAAAAACCAAGGTTCTTTGTATGTAAAGAGGTTTGTGAACCATTTAATATTTGAAATCAAGTTTTTGGGAAAGGTATTGGGTTTTAGGGAGAGTTGGAGCTTTTTGAAGCTCTCTTGTTAAATCTATAGTGTAAGGAGATAGATGAATCAATGAATTCAGGTATAGATAGAAGTTTGGAGAGATGATAGATAGTCACAACTGGAGAGGAAGCATGATTATAAATTGATATACATTTAAGACTTACCCACTTATTACTTTTTTAAACTGATTGGAACTTTCCAGACTTCCCTAAAGCTAGAGAAAATGTAGCTATTTCCTAAATTAAATAATTTACTGAAATCATCTTCTATCAGAACACATTCACAAACCCACCTTATTAGAGAGTTACAAAGTTGGAACATATATAACATTAATAATAACTGACAATGTTGTATGATAGCGTTTATAAATTACATTTAGAGCTACAATATTATCTGTTCCTTGAGCAATGTTTTGAGTTCCTTGATCTAGATTTTCTTATTATATTCAATATACAGTTTTTCACTCTACAAGGAAAACTCAATAGAAAGGTACTTAGCAAACCAGGAAGGAGAAAATAAGACTGAAATTTTTCATAATTATTAAATGGAAGTTCAGAAATTGTTCATTCATGGAATCAGTTCTGAAATGGTGTGTATTCCTTATGTTTATTTGAATCTGAATTATACATATTTGAATATCTAACAGTAAATGTTTAGTGATGTCAATAGTGATACATTATTTTAAAGCAAAGTTCAAAGAGATTGACTTTGCTCATTAATTAATTTGTGAAAAACCTTAATTGTTATTACTACAAAGTAGTGCATTTTATTTTTCTTTAAATCTTGAAATTATCCTAGAAAGAATTTAAAAATCACCCAAAACATAGATTTTAGAAATAACAATGATTTTAAATTTTGTCCTATATTGTTCTAATATGTTTTATGCTTACCAAAACAAAATTATCAAATTATGTATATATATTTACCAAATTTAATAAATTTAAACAGGTTAACAAAAAAAGGTTTCCAAAATGAACTGCACACTAAAAATACTAGTATCTTGAATCTGTTTAAAACTTTTGTTGATAACGTTAAGTTCTGGTTACAAGTCCCAATTATTTAATTTCATTTCCAAGATATACTGAGAGATGTCTATTCCTTTGCTCTGGTACAACACTATTCCTCATTCCTTGCTATTCTTACTTTTAAAATTTATGGGTTGTTTTCTCATGAATGAGCAGCAATGAACAGATTTCTTTCTGCCATGTGAGTACTGATCCATAGTATTCTCTGTTTCTAATTTAATGCTTCTAATTTGTGTGAACTGGGAAGCCACATGGCTAAGTTTATTATGATCATAATTCCATCCCACAAAGGATATACAGTTATACAGTTATTATTATTTGAGTGCTTACTTTCTCCCAGGTAATTGGTGTGGTGAATTTTTTTTATCATCTTAATAAGTAGTAAATTAAATATTTGCAGAAATTAGGCACTATCCCCACATGTACACAGAAAAATGCCCACATGGATTTGATAGAGCCCAAAGTCTAGAGAAGGAAAATTGTACTCAGGAAATTTTAGAATTGCATGGATTGGTTGTGCTCTAAGAACTAGGAATATGCAAGAAAGCAACATACTTTTACGGTTTATTTAAAATTATCCTACATACAGGGAAATGAACATAAAAATTCTTCATACTACTAGTGAGCTTAATTCAACTCCAGTTATTGTGATTATGTCAAGGAGAAAGTTTCAATCAAAACTTTATTAAGGGCCGGAGCGATAGCCCAGCGGGTAGGGCGTTTGTTTTGCACGCAGCCGGCCTGTGCCAGCTTGGGTTCGATCCCCGCATCCCATATGGTCCCCCCGAGCACCCCCAGGAGTAACTCCTGAGTACAGAGCCAGGAGTAACCCCTGAGCATCGCCGGGTGTGACCCCCAAAAAAAAAGCAAAAAATAAACTTTATTAAAACTTGCTAGAGTATCTTTTGATAGAAAGGAGGATTCAAATATAAAACTTCTAGTAAACTGTGGTAATTAGATATAGTTTACCAAGTTAGCTTTCATTCTTTATTAGTTTGGGATCCTGAATTTGATCTCTAGCACTAAAATAATAGATAAAATAAATTGCTTACGCTTTTAGAAGTTGAATTAATGTTTTGTTTCTTTTTGGTTTTTGTCCACACCCACTGGTGTTCAGGAACTACTCCTGGTTCTGTCCTCAGGAATCATTCCTGACAGTGCTTGAGGGACCATATGTGGGCTAGGAATCCAGGGTTGGCCAGGTAAAAGGCAAGAGACTTAATCCCTGTATAATGCTCAGATCCCTTTAAGCAGATTTCAAGGATTAAACAATAACAAATGCTCATCAGTGTTTATTATGAAGACTACATATGTGTTTTAGGCATATATATTTAATATAAAAACATGTATGCCCAGTAGAAAAATTAGGTTTAAAAGTTAAATGATATCCACTGAGGAGATGGACTTTTTATGTCCAGGAAACAGAAGTTTAAGCAATAATTGAATGCTCTGAAATTCTGATTTTTACTCTTGACTTTCATGTTTCCTTATCTTCTCTGAGATCTAAGTATCAAAGAAAGCCTAGAGTATTCATTGTACTGAGATCAATTGATACTTGCTCTCCTGAGCTGACTTTTAAAACTCTGTTATTTTGCATTATAAATTGCCATTACCAAAAAATAAATCCTTCAAAATTGTAGTAAATAAAATCATATAAAAACTGTAATAAAAACTCCAAGTTATTAAACCCCAATTATTTTTCACTTTACTGTTTTGCTCATGAAGTTGTTTCATTTACTTTTTCTGGGGTTAGACAGAGGCGCTGGTCCATTACTACTGAACTCTTCAAGCTACATGTTTCTTAGCTTCCTGTTGATAGTTTAAAAGTAACTAATGGAAGTATTTACACTATGGAAATTGGCAAAAGCTACAAATCAAGCCTTTCCCCAGAAGGCGAGGTATTAAGCATTTATCAGCCTATCAACTGGGTATAAAAGCAAAAGGAACTGAACTTTCATATACCTGACCAAGTGATTTCTGGCACAGTGCTTGTAAGAGGTAGTAGGGAGGCCTTATTGAGGAGGAAATTTGGTAAGAAACTAAGGATATTGTCTAAGATACTAGTAGGTGTAGTTAATCATGTTAACGTTTTGTGGATGAAAAATTCCACCTTATAGCTACTATATACCAATATCTCCTAATTTGTTTTTCTTGTGAAAACTGAACTCAATTTCTTTTGTTTCCATTATTACTTTTTAGTTAAAATGTGCTCATTTCAGTCATTTCTTGACAAAGAATCGTGTTCTTCAGAAGTTTGTTACTTTCTTCAGTGATGTGAACTTATTCTTAAAATCTATAAAATGTAAAGGAAGCCAAAGCATAGTGATAAAAATGTCAGTTGTCGTAACAGAATTTATGGCTTTGGTTTTAATACTAGGAGTGTTTTGAAAATAACTTGTCTCTTATCTTGTGCACACAGTGGCTCTTATTCAGCTGAGAAAGAGGTTAAGTGAGAAATGAGTTGGCTCGCCAAGGATACATTTGTACCACCCACCCCCAGCCCCCAACACACATATACACTCACACACATACTCTGATGTTAATTTGATTTGAAAAAGTATCAGGAAACATCATCATCAATTTCTTCTCCTGCAAAAGTGATTATTCTTGCTTGACTGCCCTCTGCTGGAATTCCTGAAATATACACTTTGCCTCTACTTAGAGGGACAAGTTGTAGGTGGTATATAACTTAATGTGAACACTCAATTCAAGGCATATGATGTGTGGACATCCAGGTACGCAAGATTAGAAATAAAGCCGAGTTAAGCATTAAATGCAATGGCCAAGTGTTGATTTAATTAGCCATGAAAAATAGCCTGGTTGTGAATGGATCAAAGAAAACAATTATACATAATGGGTGAACTGAAAACAATTGACTATTACTAAAGGAGAGGAATGCTTTAATTAAACTAAAAGATATACCTAATGTTAAATGAGGTGGTTACAAAAGCTTCACAAATAAAACTGCTTAAGTTCTGAGTATATTATGAGATATCAGAGGGAGGGCTTAAATGTGCCTTATAAATTAATGCTACGTTACTAAAATGATATTGCTATTATTTAAAAATACAGCCTTTGTTCTGTCAGCCATCATGTTTAAGAGCTCTCACAGTGTTTGAAATAGTTGTTTCTTATTCATTATAACTTTAATATAAATATTTTGCTTCTGTGTACTCACTGTATTGCAATATTTGGAGAACAATTTTTAGAGAACAATGATTGTGGCATAACAGACTTACAAAGTTCCAGTTTAGCATACATTAATCTCTACAGAATAACAGAGATAAGTTGTCAAAATAGGTAAAACTTCTGGCGAATTGGCTCTGTGGGACTCACATTTCAACCATTTTACTGTGGAATATTTTTATTGTAAAGATTGGATTCCTTAACTGAAGAATCTGAACTAGTAAATGTAATAGGCTTCCACTGGTGTGTTTGATGTTCAAATTCTGAACATTTATTTACTTCACCATATTCTTCTATGCTGTTGTTAATATTGGAAAAGAGCGAGTACGGTGAAAAAGAAGATGGGTGGAAAGCACAATGAAAGGTAAAAGAAATAATAGATGGGAGAAGAGCAAAAGATTCTGCCGCATGACTTTGTTTCATTTTTGCCCTTCACATGGATTAGACTGCAAGTGTGCTTGTGGGGTGGGGGGTAGAGGGCAAAGGGGAGTTAGGATAGGGAAGGGACCAGTATAACAATAGTAGTTGGAAATGATCACTCTGGACAAGGTCTGAGTGTTCAAAGTTGGTAAAGGGATAACCTGTATTTATTGCAAACTATCAAAAGAAAATGCCCAAAAGAAAAAAGGGAGAGAGAGAGAAAGAGAGAGAGAGAGAGGGAGGGAGTCAAGACAAGAAAAGTGCATGTCATAGAACATGGAGGTGGAAGGTGGGTGAGACTTTGGTGATTGGAAATGTACATGGTGAAATGGTGAAGGATGGGTTGGAACATTTTATGGCTAAAACCCAATCATGACCAATCTTGTAATCTTGTAATTGTGTATCTTACTGTGATTCAATTAAATGAATAAATAAAACTTTTAAAAATAGACTGCAATTTTAGTATTAAAAAAGGAAAATTTTCAAATTCAGTATTGGATTTTGCATCACCAACATTGCTATTCAAGTATACAAGAACATAAATTTCTTACAAACATTGCTAATCAAATTATTATGTATGTTAATTATTTTGCAGTAAAATCTAATATATTTTTTTTGCTTTTTTTGGGTCACACCTGGCAATGATCAGGGGTTTCTCCAGGCTCTGCACTCAGGAATTACTCCTGGTGGTGCTTGGGGGACCATATGGGATGCCGTGGATCAAACCCGGCTGGCATGTGCCAGCTGCGGCAAGGCAAACACCCCACCCGCTGGACTATCGTTCCGACCCCCTAATAATTACACAAGTAATTAGGATAGGGCTGAATTGTAAAGCTTTTTGAACTTTGGTGGGGCTAGGTCTGGGACACACCGCACTGTGTTGTTGGGCTTACTCCTGGCTCTGTGCTCAGGAATTGCTCCTGGGGCTTTAGAAGAAGCAGGGACTGAACAGAGTTGACCACATTCAGGGCAATCAGAGAAACGTCTGTACTATCCCTCCAGCCTGGCAGTCATGTACTTAAACAGTAAACCAGGGAAGCTAAGGGAATTAATAGACTCTTCATTTCACCAACCTAATCCACTGTCCCCAGACAGTGATCACACATCTGAAATGTTTCAGATAATAATTTGTAAAGAAAATCTGAAATAACAGTGTAGACATAGAATTTGATTTAATGTTTTGAATGTCATGAAATGAACTCTTAATTATTGCAATTTTGAATGTGATAGAACAATTAAAAACTTCTCAGAGTAATATGATCAAGTTTCACAATATAAATGGAAAAAAATTGCAGAAAATTTAGGTATAGTTCTTTTTTCTTTTTGAATTGTGTATTGGCATGAGACTTTTGGTCTTATGTCATTTAATAAAGAAATAAACCCTCTGTTACTCAAAGGATAACTATTATGGGAGCATAAACACAACAAATAATTAGATCATATTACATTTTTAAAATTTAAGTTACTGTATTTATTTATTTTTTTTATTATACCATCTTGAGATATGTAATTACAAAGATGTTCATGCTGGGCTGTATTTCTTATTCTAAAAACATTCTAGCACCTAAAGCTTTTCATCTTTTATCACATTTTAATTATATCCCTATCATGCTGTTACTGATAAGAGAATTCAGACTCTACAGCCCAAAGTCCTACATCCACTGAGTGCTAGAACCAACCAAGACTCTAGTCTTGATTTTCTGACCCCAAGGGCAAAGCTCTTAAACACGCATTTCCTTAACAATATTGTCATCCCTTGTTTTGCTAATCCCTAAAATCTCCTTGTGAGTCACTAGTTTGGTTATAGACAAGGTTTATCAGACCTCCTTGCTTTTGATGCTTGAGAAGTAAGAATGCTTGGGTTCTTTTAACGAAAAACAGCCATATGAAATTTCTAGATTACCAATTTTCAAAGAATTATAAGAAATTACACACAGCACTGAAACACTCTGGAGGAGAATGTTAATCTTTGGATACATTTACATTGTCTCCAGGCCATCATCTTTGTTCAGGCTTCCAGAAACCTATTCTAGGGCAATGATCTGACAGACAGCCGGCTCCCCAGAGCAGCCTGCCCCCTTCCCCACTCTTGTCTTTCTGCAGCATCTGCATTGGGCATGAGCCCGGATCCATATTTACGAGACATATGTAGACACTTTTCCCTTTCTTGGCAAATGCATAAATAGAATCCTAATGTCTACATGTAGGTACTATATAAATACAAAGTTGTGCATACTCTGCGGATGTCATGCATCATTTATCCATGTATTTTTAGTGTCACCAACACATTTACATATGCTGTCACGTTTCAAACTGCACCTCAATCTAGTGCCTTCTTCATCATGAACTCGGCAGCAGGCAACATCATTCTTCCAACATTTTCCCTACTAATGAAGATCAAAAAAACAAGAAAATAAATCCAAAAATAGAAGACAAATTTAAAATGGGTAGCACTTTCCTAATATGTTTTGAAAAACTATAGAAATATGGAGAGCAGTGAGTTAAAGTTTTTCTCTATAGATACATGCCATCATTTAAATGTATGTATTGTGCAAGGGTTTTTTGAGATGAATGTTTATATCTGGGGCATTGTCTAGAGGGGATATAAATAAGTAAGTTGTCATTTACAAATTTGTGTTATGTGATGGTAATGTATGTAGCAATATATATAATGATATATATATATATATATATATCTTTAAGTATAACTGAAGAATTCAGAGTATCTTAACTACTAGGGTTAATGATTGAATTAAAGGATAAGCAGACGTTTGATTTATTTTCTTTGCTGTATCAAATATTTAAAAATACAGACAAGTTAACCCAGTAGGTAAAGGGCAAGATAAAATATAGAACTAGATAGAACACATAAAGTCCAAGAATTGTGTGTTTCTTAACAGGGATCAATCTTAAATTTAATAAACTAGAAGTAGAACCATGATTTGCTTTTTCTTTCTCTTATTCAATTTTTTATGTCTTTCCTTGATCTTATATTTCTCTGAGCTGTGGTGTGGCAAGTCAGTTTGAGTTGTAGAATTCCAATAGTTTTCTGAATGTTTTCCTTGAGAATTGAGACATTTTCCTAAGTATTTTTATCAAATTTTAAGTATAAAGAAGATAGAAGCATAGAGCTAGAGCATAAAGAAAGATTACTTGGATGATACTCTGAAATTTTTTGAACTTGGCTTTAAAAAAGTGTGTTTGCACATGTATTTAAGAGGGGGCTGTAGGGAGAAAGGTCACACAGATTTCTAACCCAGTAAACATTTCGTGGAGAGCCAGCAAAACTCTCTTCTGTTCTGAATCTCTTTTTCTGTAATGACTCATTATAGTAGCAAGTGTTCTGTGTTGGGTTCAACAGGGATTCTTATAATATTATAATATAGTATGAACAATGCAATAATGACCCAGAAAATATGATCGGTGCAGGTTCACACGCCATCTCCAATGAGTTGATGCTGCTATATGCTGTAAACCCAAGTCTTAGAGGCTATTGCATTTTGGGTAACTGGAAGCAGTGGTCGACTGGACATATGAACAGTAAAGATAATTGGAGTGTAGAAAAAAGGAGTTTGAAACAATAGAGCAATAAGTAGAAATGACTAGCAAAGAGAGATCAAAAAATACATACTAAAGATATGTCCAAACAAAAATCATGTAATGAAGTACAAGGCAAAACTGATGCTATAAGTTCGCTACCTCTACCTCAGAACGATAGTGAAAATAAACCTTATAAAGATCATTAGGTGTGTTTTCCTAAATTACAAACTTTAGTTAAGCACTTTGCATTTCTCTACTTTCCCTCTTTGCATTTTATATCCCCTTCGTCTATTTATTTCTCAGGGGTTTTTTTTGAAGGATGCTAATGGGGTTTTCTGAATCAAAGTCTGCAAGATTTTCAGTTTTAGTACTCCATCGTTCTTCATTAGATGTAGGAATGCTCATAAGATATGGTCTGCATGTGCTTTACATATTTCCTATTTTCTCTCAGATATTTTATAATAATTTTTCTTGCTATATATCTACTTTTGGTTCTACTGTATTACCATAGAGATATAGACTTAAATATTTAGTGCATGTAAAACTCAATAGAACGATTAGCATACAGTCAATATTTAAGTATGTCATACTACTGTGATCTATTAATGTTATGTGTCCATTTCAAGTTTGGAATTATCCTTTCATAGATTCCTAGAAGGATGCTTGATCTTGGTGTATGACCATATTTTGGGATGAGCATTTGAAGGTCTTTTCCAAGCAAAGCATGAACTATATATACATCTATACATATATATTAAACTAAGAGTCATTTTAAATGCCCTTGGCACTCTTTTGTAATGCCTCATTCATTGACCCTCGTTACCAATTATAGCATCTTTTCAAAGAGTTGGTATCTACATTTTACATTTACGTTTATTTGTGTTTATGAGTGATAGAGGACAAGAGAGAGATCGCTATTGCTTCTTTCTATGTATTGAAATTTTAATAATTTAAGTTTTGTATAAATTAAAAATGCTCTCATTTTATAAATATGGACAGATATACATCAGATCTTTAATTTTTTTGTTATCCTAACTTTTAATATTATAATCATTTTCTCCTCTTCTAACATTTGTTATCAATATTGTTTCTATACCGCAATATTATTTCTGAATTGCTATTCTTTATTTAACATTTATTACTTTTTTAGGAGTCAGAGAGATAGTACAGAAGGTACGCATTTGTCTTGTATCTGACCCAAGTTTTATCCCAGAATTCATTGGTCCCTGAGCATTGCCAAGAGTGATCCCAGCACTGGGCCTGGAGTAAGCCCTAGCAGAGCCAGGAGTATCCCAAAAACAAAAACAAAACAAAAATTAAGTTTAGTTTATACATTTTTAGTTTTATGTCTGCACAGACCTACTCAGTAATCACTTGCAGGTTTTGGTATGGAACTTTGATTTTTCCCTTTGTTAGAGGTTGTTTCTTCTAGTAGTTTTTTCAATCAGGAAATCATTATCTCTGGATATAGTTTATCATAAATCAGGAAATTAGGAAAAATTACCTCTTACTTTTTGAATGTTGAAAACTCTGAGTATATTTAAGTAGTCTTATTTGGGCACAACTTAAGGAAATGTAACATCTTTAGATGTTCTTTAATTCCTTATATTTTTAAAGTTGGTCTAAGCTTTTCAGACACTGCAAATGCCAACTCTGAGACCACATTTCCTCTTTCAGCAAGTATCTAGAACATTTTGTCTCATTGATGCAAAGACTGTTTTTTTTTTTTAAAATCACCTGCTGGAGCGGATAGCCCAGCGGGTAGGGCGTTAACGCCTTGCACGCGGCCTACCCGTGCTGGCCAAGGGTTCAATCCCGACATCCCATATGGTCGCCCGAGCACCGCCAGGAGTAATTCCTGAGTGCAGAGCCAGGAGAAACCCCTGAGCATTGCCGGGTGTGACCCAAAAAAGCAAAAAAAAACAAACAAACAAACAAACAAAAAAAAAAGCAGTCACCAAAATTAAAATGATTTACCAAGGCATGCATTGGTGGTGACTGTTTCGGCCAGTTTTCTACTGAAAACTGTTTCTGGCCCTTTTAAAATGATCCAAGTTTTATTCTATTGAGTCATTTTTCTTGTATTACATCTCAAAATACATTAATTTCCCATCATTTCGCTCTTGTTTATGGAGTCTAGTAATCATTTGGTGCTTCTTTTTTCTGCGCTCTAGAGCTATTATTATTGTTGTTGTTGTAGTTATTATTATTATTATTATTTTATCCTGAGTTTTATTTCCCCCTTTGCTTTATTTGATTTCTTTTCTATACATTTTCTTTTTACCATATTTCCCCTAACAAAGTCTGGGGACTTGTGAAGGAAAGTGCACAAAGTAGTTGTGTCCCATCCAATGGTGTATCCATTTCACTTTTATTAACTTGTATGAAATTTTTCACTTCATGCAGATTCACATGTATAGGATGATTCCAACCCTTTATGCACATTCCCTAATGAATAGGTCTTTCAAAACTATAATATAAGACCATAGTGAGAATATTGGTATTGATGCAATTATAGAGTGTATTTTTATCACCAATGACATCTGTTAAGCATTCTTTTATATCCATATAAACTTTATTTTAGACCTTTATCTCTCCTATTAATCTTAGTCTTGGCAACCACTATCAATCTATTATTGTGCTCTATAGGTTGTCATTTTTAAATAGTTATATAAATAGAACCATATAGTATATAACCTATTTCTATTGAATTTTTAATTCAGTACTATTTTCTGGAAAGTCATCAAGCTGCTGTAAATATCAATAATTTGTTCCTATTTTATTGCTGAGTACTGTTTAATATGTATGTATACTACAGTTTATTTAAACAGTCACCTACTGAAGGATATATTAGTAGCTTCCCTATTTTGAAGATTACAAATAAAGTGGCAGGAAACATTTATGAACAGTTTTTGTCAGAGCATAAAATTTTATTTCTTCTGAATAAATGCAAGAAGTACAATTGATGGGACTGGTGGTAATTTCATATTTTTATTTAAGACAGTGCAAACATTTTAGTAGAGTGACTATATGCCATTTTATATTTTCATAAAAAAATTTATGAGTGACTCCTTTATGCTTTCATTTCTTGTTTTTTTATATCCTTATCAATTTCCTCTGGGTGCTGTGTTTATGTATAATTATATTTTGTATACAATTTTAACAATCATTGTGATTTTTATTTTGCATTTTTCCTAATACTGAAATTTAATATCTTTTCATGTGTTTCTTTGATCTTTGTATGTACAATGTAGTATCAGTCCTTATGTTGTTACTTATTTTTTCTTTACAATGATTTTTAGATAAAGTTTTGTATGGGAAAAATTTTAGATTTATGAATAAATTCAAACATAATACAGAATTTCTCTGCACCACACAGTTTTCCCCAACATCAGTATCATTTATTACTATAGCACATTTTCCACAATTATAAACTAATGTTGAAACATTATTATTAATTTAAGTTTATACTTTATCTCTATTTCCTTAAATCATACCTAATGTGTCCTTTCTGTTCTTGGACCTGATTCAGGTAGCACATTATGTCCATTACCACTTATACCATTAGAACCTTCTTCCCCTTCTCATTTTGACTCCCATTTCAATACACGGATCCTGACTCCTGCCATTTGCCTTCCATTCTCTTTATTGATAATACAAGTAAACATTTACAAGACAGCCTAATTGTGACGCTAACCCCTAGGAAAATAAGCTTTTCAGTAGAGTACAGTGCTTACTTTTGTCTTTTGAAAATGCTCATTTATGTCTGGTTACATAGGTAAGAATCTTCTATTCAGATTGTTTTGTCACAATTTTCGTTCCATGATCTCACAATCTCCTATTTTCCATATAATAAGGTTCATCCTTTGTGCTTTAAAATTCTATATATTAAAAAATACAATGTGTCCTATATTCAGTTCAAGGTCATGCAGTATAATTTTTGCTAGCCAAAAAATTGTGGGCCCTTTCTCTTTCTTTTCTCTCATTCCCACTTTCTCTTCCTTTTCTCCCTTTCTTTCCCTCCATTCTCTTTATCTCTCTTTCTTTTTCTTTTTTCCATAGCTACTAGTACTGCGGGCATACTGCTGGCTTTGTGCTCAGGTGCAAGACAAGTTTCCTCGCTTATCATCTCCTTAACCCTTATTTGCTTTTCCTTATTATTATGAATTTTTAGCCACAGCTAGCCATGCTCAAGGCCTACTACTGGCTCTGCCCTCAAGAATTACTCTTTGAAGACTTAAGTGATAAACTCTAAATATCTGCAGGGCTAGCCACAATGTGTAAAATAAGAGGGAGAGAGATGCAGAGACAGAGAGAGAGAGAGAGAGAAAGACAGGACCTGGGGTACCTGCTATTAAAGGCGGGTGGGGGACGGGAGGGGAGGGGAGTACATTGGTGGTGGAAATGGGGCACTGGTGGAGGGATGGGTGCTGGAATACTGTATTACCAAGAACCAATTAAGAACACCTTTGTAATTGTATGTTTTACGGTGGTATAATAAAAAAAATTTAAAAAAAAAGAATTACTCTTTGAGAGTCTCCAGAGGTCATAGAGACTGCCAGGGATAAAATTGGGGTTGTCTATATTCAGGGAAAACTCTCTACTCACTCTACTATCTCTCCAGCTTCTGGCAATTTCTGATATTTTGAATGGCTTTGCTTTTCTTTCCAGCGTTAACATTGGAGTCATGAAATATCTAGTCTTTTCACATTGGCGTCATTCAGTTAGCAGCAAAATATACTTAAAATCCTTCCATGTTTTTTTGTTGAGGGAGGGAAAGATTCTTGATCATTTTTTTATCACTGAATAATATTCTGCAGTATGGATACACCACAGATTGTTTATCCAGTCACTTATTCACTCTATTTTTTCAATAGAAGGACATCTTGGTTGCTTCCATTTTTGACAATTGCAAATAAATCTGCCATAAAAATTCATGTGCAAGCTTTTTGTGTGGATATAACCTTTCAAATCAGTTTTCAAATACCTAGGAGCACAATTGTTGGCTCATATGGTGAAACTGACTTAAGTTTTGCAAGAAACTGCCAAACTGTCTTTCAAAAATGACTGTGCCATTTTGCATTCCCACCAATAATGAAGTAGAGTTCCTGTTGTCATAATCTTTACCAGTGATTGCCTTTTTTAAACAAAATTTAGCCATTGTTGGAGCCGGAGATATATAAAGGGGTTAAGGCACTTGCTTTGCACACAGTCAACCCTAGAAAAATCTCCAGCACTGTATATGGCCCCAAGAATTGCCAGGAATGATCCTTGAGTATAGAGCTAGGAATACACCCTGAATACCAAACAAATAGCCATTCTAATATATCTGTTTCTCATTGTAAAATGCACTTTCCTAATGTCAATTTATATTGTGTCACTCTTCATATCATTATTTGCAATCTGTATATGCAATCTCTGTATCTACTTCATTTATTTTCATTAATTTATAGAAGCAACATTAATTCATAAGAGTTTTATTTTTCTTAGGGATATAATGTTACCAAAGCATGGCACCACCAAAAATCCAATATCCCTCCACCAAAACTGCAGGCTGCTTCCCTTAGCCACTCCTTACTAACTGCAACTCCAGGACTGACTTCCCTAATTATTTAGTTTAGAAGTTTGTTTTCATTTGGATTGTCTATTCCTTTGCATTGCTACGTTTTATAATACCTATGAGGTACAGTCATCTGGTATTTGTCTTTCTCCCTCTAAATTATTTTACTTAATATAACATCCAAGTTGTATCCTTTTGTTTCTAGAAGCAAGACTTCATCATTTCTAACAGCTGAGTGACATTCCATTGTGAATGTATAACAAACATCTTTATTTATTCATCTGTCATTGGGCACTTGGGTTGTTTCCAGATCTGCCTGCTTGTACACAGTACTGCACTAAACATAGGAGTGCATATATCTTTTTCAAAGCAGTGTTCTCATGATCAGAAAATAAAAACTTCTAAGAAAATTAATTCCTAGGAATGTGATGTATATAATGACTATGTATGGTGTTAATTCACCATACTGTTATATGGAAAGACATTTATAGTTGTTATGGCTAAATCCTGAGTTCTCATCATAAAAACATGTATTTAGATTTTGTATTTATATAATATTTTTGTCTTACATGACATATAAATCATTTATATGACTTATAAGAATCAGTTAACTATATAGATAAAATAACTGTTGTGTACTCTGAATTTGTAATGTGCTTTATGTCAGTTACATCTGTAAAACTAAAGACTGTTATTTGTTTTAAAGTTTTAAGGATGTTTTTTACTTTGGACACAAATTTCCTTATCAAAAGAATCTTTCTGCAAGTATTCCTGGTAATATATCTCAAACTTTTCTCATTGTTTCATTTTTTTAAGTATCTTTCAAACATAAGTTTAAATTTTATTATGGTGTCTACTTATTAATTTGCAACATCTCCATACGTCCTGTCACAAGCAAGTGTAGCCCAAGGTCATCTGCTTGCTCCAGGGACAGGGAAGAGCCTCAAACCATTTTCAGGTCATGGAATTGAGGTCCATATTGTTACTAGTTTTTGGCATAACAAATAAAACACAGGTAGCTTGCCAGGCTCTGCCATGTAGGTGGTATACTCTCAATAGAAGGCTCTCATCTCGAACATTTACTGATGTATGCACACATACCAATATTTACCACATATATATCTACTACATATATACTCCTGGTGGTCCTTAGGGTACTTTATGGGGTGCCAGAGAGGCCAACCTGGGTTGGCTGCATGCAAGCAAGTGTTATTTTGGTTGCCCGTCATCACTATTTCCCTAGATTCATTATTAGCAATGCCGAATCAAAGCTATCCAAGTCACTCTTAATGACAATGTTTGTCAAATGGCATCTTCTAACTTTAACCCAATAAGATAAATAGCCAGTGTCAAAGTACCACTGATTTCTCTGTGGTGGCAGAGACTGAACCCAGGGCCACCTTACACATGAAATGCGAGTGTACTATATCTGAGTTACATTTCCTGGCCCCCCTAATGATTTCTGATAAAGAAATGCCAATGTACTCAGTGTTAAGAGAAATAAAAAATGAAATAAATGTAAAAAGAAATAATACTCATCCTTTTTAAGAATTCTGATCTAATTACAAAAAATGATCATTTTAGTATTTTAAAAATAGCATTCACAATCTTGATTTACTTCAGATTTAAATTCTGATCCACTAATTCTCTAGTTTTCAGCTCTGGATAAATGAAAATAAAGGAGAGGAGGGATAGGGTAAGAATACATTTTAGAAGCTCTGGATTAAGATTTTGGTATTATATTACCCAGATTTTCCTCTAATTTTTTTAGTTTTGCATTTTATACTTATACATATGATATATTTTGAGTAAACTGTGTAAAATTTGGGTCTGATCTAGCTTTATTATTATTTTTTCATACAAACCTTTATTTTTCTAGTATAATTTGTAAAAGGATATAATATTTTTTAATTTACTTGCTATATGTCTATCAAATTCTAATTGATTATTTCTGAACTCGATTCTTTTACATGATCTGTTTTGTTTTGTTTTTCAACAAGTGCCCTTGCTTGGTCACTAAAGTTTTCTATTCTTGAAACCAGGTAGTAGACGTTCATGAATTTTGTTGTTTTTCTGTGTTATCTTTGACTTTTTGGTCTCCTATATTTTTTTAAACTTTGAGATCTGTTTGTCAGTATATGCAAAATGTATGGTTGAAATATTAATTACATTGTTTTAAGACTATAAATCAAATTTCTTGCCCCTCTAGGTGTTTTTGGTGTGACTGTGGTGTCTGGCTGCATCAGGAGGTGGCTGAGAGGAGACAGGCTTGTCTACACCCAGGACTCTGCCCCGTGGGTCCTGGATGGTGGATGGTTGATGGTCTGACATAGAAAAGACTGGTTCTTCTGGAATGAACCCAGAGCCACATCAGAGTCTGGCAAGCTACCCGTGGTGTATTCGATATGCCAAAAACAGTAACAGTAATGGACCTCATTCCCACCGAATTGATGAACAATGGAAAGAAAATGATAAAGTGACAAATCAAATTACTGAGGAAGACATCATAACAATATTAAATAAATGTTGCAGCATATAGTCATAAATATTTTAAAACTTATTTGGAACTTTCATATTTCTTTCATAAGAGTTTTACTGTTTTCTCCATATGGTACATTTAATTTATTAAATTTATATATATATTTTATTTTTGTTTTTTGTGGTTTTAAGGAGATAGAGGAGAAAGAGAAGTGAGAGAGTGAGAGAGGAGTGAGTAGAGTAGAGAGAGGAAAGAGGAGAGAGAGGAGAGAGGAGAGAGGAGAGAGGAAGAGGGGAGACAGAGAGAGAGAAGGGAAAGGGAGAGGGAGAGAGAGAGGTGTGGAGGAGAGATAGACAGAAGAGAGAGAGAGAGAGAGAGAAAGAGAGAGAAAACGTGCACTGTGGCCAGTCAGGTTGAAGCATGTGATGGGTGCTCCCAGTCACTTAAAGCACCCATCACATCCCTTTTTCCTTCCTTCCTTCCTTCCTTCCTTCCTTCCTTCCTTCCTTCCTTCCTTCCTTCCTTCCTTCCTTCCTTCCTTCCTTCCTTCCTTCCTTCCTTCCTTCCTTCCTTCCTTCCTTCCTTCCTTCCTTCCTTCCTTCCTTCCTTCCTTCCTTCCTCCCTCCTCCCTCCCTTTCCTCCCTTCCCTTCCTTCCTCCCTCCCTCCTCCCTTTCTCCCTTCTTCTTTCCTCCCTCCCTTTCTTCTTTGTCCCTCCCTTCTTTCCTTCCTTCCTTCCTCTCCTCCTTCCCCTTCCTTCCATCCTTTGGAGGGGCTCATTTTCATATTTTTAGAATTCTTGATTGATATCCGGCATATCCGGCCCAGGTATGCTGATGTTTGAGGGTTGGGGCACCTCTAGGGAAATGTTTGAGGGATGGGGCACCCTCTAGGAAAACTCAAGCTTGCTGGGAGGATCTGGAGGGTTAGTGCTCCCACTAATTATGCTGTGCTCCCATTAGCTGTGGGATCATGTGATGCTCAGTGAATCCCAGGTCCATACTGGGTGGTGCTCAGTGATTACTCCTGGCTTCACTCAGGAATTAATCCAGGCTGTCCTCGGGAGACCCTATAAGACAACGGGCATTGAATCCGGGTCATTCACAGGCCAAGCAAGTGCCCTACCTGCTGCACTATCATTCCAGTCCCCATTTTCATATTTTTAGAATTCTTGATTGATATCCGGCATATCCGGCCCAGGTATGCTGATCCAGAGACTCACAGACATGGGGCAGAGCTGCTACTGGCTCTCCCTGTGTCCAGCCACTCATGAGGCCGGGAGGGATGGCAGATTCTAGCTCTGGCCCGCCACTCCAGCAGAGGCCTCACAAGAAGCCAGGTGACCCCGCACTCCATGAGGGCCGCCATTTTCCACATCCGGTCTCCCCTCTCGTCA
This sequence comes from Cryptotis parvus, assembly GCA_021461705.1. NCBI lineage: Eukaryota > Metazoa > Chordata > Mammalia > Eulipotyphla > Soricidae > Cryptotis > Cryptotis parvus. The sequence goes on from JAJIBD010009668.1 coordinate 80,162, forward strand.
GAACTCCACCCAGCAGAAGAGCTGATCACAGCCTGGCTAGAGCGGCACTTGTGGCCGTGAGGTTCATCAATAAATGCTGGAGATCAGAGGTGACTACAAGAGTATGCCACCCAAACGGCAGAGTCTAGCAAGCTACCCATGTCGTATTTGATATGCCAAATACCAGTAACAATTATAGACCTCATTCCCATGACCCTATTGAATGGTTTGAGGCTGTTTATGTTCCTGGAGCAAGCAGATGCCCTTAGGCTCTACTAGTATGAGACTGGACATATGGAAATGTTACTGGTGCCCGCTTGAGCAAATCAATGATGAACGGGAAGACAGTGGTTTTAAAACTTCTTTATATATAGAAATGCCATTTTTTTTGTTGGGTTAACTTAGTATTGTGCAAACTCACTGTTCATTCAATTAGTTCGAAGTTTACTTGTGGTAAACTGTGGTGGTAGCAGACCTTGATGATAATGATCTATTGTGTTTTTAAACACAGGTAATCATGCTGTGTCATATATAAACAAAGTTTTATTTATTTCTTCTCAGTATGTTTATCTTTTATTTCCTTTTTTAGTATTTCCCTTTTATAGTAGCCTGCTTAATTTATGCAAGAATTTTACCCAAAAAGGGTAACAAGCAAACAAAACAAAATACAGTAAAATAAAACTAAATACAGAGTTAATTAGGCTTCATGTTCATCAGTTTTCCCAGTAATTATGATCAAACCTCATAAGTGTAGCCACAGTTTTATTGTATGAGGCCCAATGTTTTTTGAGGTCACGTATGAAAGTGGCTGGAACAATGTCTTCTGCACGGTATCTAAGACTTACTATATGACAATGATTAAGAATAATGATAGAGGATATTTCGGCACTGGTAAGAGTCCAGTTTCTCATCTTTTTTTTATTTTAGCTATAGAATTTTGGGGGTATATGTTCTTTATTAAATTGAGGAAGTTCTCCACTTTATCATTGGATTACTAAAGTTTGTTACCAGGAATTAATATTTGATTTTGCCAAGGAGTTAAGTTTTTCAGTTTCTATGTTTTGAGATTTTTTTCTCATCTATTATTTATTTCTCTGTGTGTATTATATTAAGGTTAGAAAAGCTATGTATGGTTTAAACCATTTTAAGTTTACTGGTATTTGTTTTATAACCAAGGACAGCTAGCAATTGTATATGCTTCATAAGCTTTTTTTTAAGTATTTTATTATACCACCGTGTGATATAAAAATAAAAAGATATACAATTAAAAAAGTTCATATTTGGGTTTTGGTCATACAGTGTTCTAGCACCCGTCCCTCCACCAGTGCCCATCTCCCACCACCAACGTCCCCGGTTCCCTCCCCCTTCCCCAGCCCCCCTTCATGGCAGGTTCTTTATTTCTTTTTCTCCTCTCTCTCTTTCTCTTTTCCTTCCCTTCCAGACTATGGATTACAGAACATACATTAAGAGGTTGGCATGTGTATCCCTTTTTGCCTCTATTTAATGCTCAGTTCTAGGTTGGCATTAGTTCCCTCGACAATTATTAGCACACTGTTCCATTTTTCTGTCTTACCTAGTCTCTGACTCCCACACGTTTGTGATAATTTCCACCTTTGACAAGACCTCCTGATATATGTTTCACTTGACCTTGAATATTGGTATCATAATATGTATATATATATATTTATGCCATGCAAATAAATGCAGTCATTCTGTATCTGTCTCTCTCTCCTTCTGGCTAATTTTGCTCAACATAATCTTCTCCATGTCCATCCATTTATAGGCAAATTTTATGACTTCATTTTTCCTAACAGCTGCATAGTATTCCATTGTGTAGATGTACCAAAGCTTCTTTATCCAGTCATCGATTTTTCGGGCACTCTGGTTGCTTCCATATTCTGGCTATTGTGAATAATGCTGCTATGAACATAAAAGTAGGGATGGTGTTTCCGCTGCATATTTTTGGTTTCCCAGAGTAGATTCCCAGGAGTGGTATGGCTGGGTCAAATGGGAGTTCAATTTCTAGTCTTTGGAGGAATGTCCATATTGTTTTCCAGAAAGGCTGTACCAGCGGGCATTCCCAATGCTTCATAAGCTTTTTAAGAAAACTATGTGTCTGCTGTTATTAGAGTGATTGTCCAATAAATGTTATTTAAGTCTTGTTTGGTTGTTTACTTCTTTTCTCTCCTTGTTCATTTTTGTCTTGCTCAGTCAATTGTTGAGAGATATGCATGTTAAAATATCTAATTTTAAGTCTATGTCTTCATTTTATTTTCTCAGTTTTTTGCCTCCTAAAATGTGCTGTCCTCTAGTTCTGTTTATACCTTTAAAATTGCCCTTGATTCCCCAAGGATATTTTCAGTGGTTATGGAATTCTGGATTGTTTTCAATGAATTCATCATTGTTTTCAGAGCTTGAAAATATTATATCACATATTTTTGAATTCTTTAGTTTCTGGTGATAAACCTACAGCTATTTCTTTATTTTTTGAAACTGTAGGTAAGTTGCTGTTTCTTACTTGCTGCTTTTTCATTTTCTCTTTGTTTCAAAAAACATATACAGGTTTAAATATGACATATTTTAAGTGTGTATATTGTGGCAATTATCCTTTGGGAGTTTGCTAAAATTTCAATATGTTGACTATTATAGACTTTTTTAAATGAGAATCTGAATATTTATTTTTATTACTTTTTATTTTCTCTCTCTTAACTATTTAAAACTGATGGCAAGTAAGTAAAGTTCTTTGATATAATTCACAAACCTTTGAGACTTTATACATTTTGATTCAGTCTAAACTTGCATTTTCTATTTATTTTCTATTATTTTTATTGTTTAAACTTCAATTTGCAGATTCTTCTGTCCCTTTTTTATGTTGAGTTTATCCACTTAATCTTTTTTTTGTTATTGCTTTAAACAAAATGTCATCTTGTAGCTTAGGTCACATAGTTATAAAGTTACTGCGATTGAAATACATGAAACACAGTTCTACTAAACCTCACCACAACCAAAGTGCCCCAAGCCCTGCACCACTTATTTGTATGTGAAGTAAATATTCATGTATTTATTTCCATTTT